>CAUHTR010007869.1:231878-294308 GCA_959609185.1 Schmidtea polychroa
AAATTTTTTTTAAAGTCAAATTATTTTATTTTTTAAGGATTTTATAGTTTGAGTTTTTGGTCAAGATAATTCCGAAAAATTGCATCTATTTATAAATTTTAATGGCATAAGCAAATTTTTAAAAGTGGTTTCTCTAACTAAATCTTTTGACCAAATTCATCGAAATATTTAATTTTGCATTAAATTCTTATAGAATTGTTAATTTTTATGTGAACAGAAATGATAAATATTATTTCATAATGATGATTGAAACATTAACACTAATTATATTTATAGGAAATGTCATATTTTGGTTAGGATGTTTTTTTATGTCTAAAATTTATTGGCATTCCTTAATATTTGTTAAAAATTGTTTTTATTCATATTTTACATAATATTAAGTTAAATACGGTGGTTTAGAGAAAAATAAGTTTCTTTTGTTTAAATGTCTTCCGAATTGTATCATTTGTAGAGATTCGGAATATGTTGTAAATTTGAATCACCGGTATCAGTAACTGTGAAGAATGAAGAATTTGAGAAACTGAAATCCATATACGAACTGAAAATAATTCGATTGTCTTCTTTTAATTCCAAGCTGAAGAAATAACCGATTCGAACGACACTATCATCAACAGGTAATTTTGCTGGATCCGGAGCATTAATATCCAGAACAAAATCATGACGACCAACGAGAATGGTCTAACTAATACTGAATGAAAGACTTGATCTAAATTTGCATTATAAGCACTGCTGATATTAACTTCCATTCCACATCTTCTTCCAAGCTTTCAAAACGCTCGAACATTACTTTAAATTCAAATTTGGAAGAGAATTTGGATGGATTTTCAGAACTTCAAACTTGACAATACCAATTTTAACCATTTTTTTTAACATTCAAAATATCATTTATAATATAATATATCCAAATAACGAATTAACTGGAAGACTGGAAGAATTTCGAAAAGCTTTATTTTCCAGCCAAAATCATAAATTCAAAACTCAAACTTTTACAAATATCAAATTACAAGTAAATGAATATATTTAAACACATTTTTATTTAAGTTAATTATTTTTTTAACAATTTTTTAATTTAATTAAAATTCTTTTACATAAAATATAAAATTTTTTGCATCACAACATATAAGTTTTTCAACAAATATACAACTATCATAATTTTTCTGGTTCCATTCTATCACTATAATAAATGGAAACTAGTGATGCAAACCGGTCAAAACCTCCAAAACATACGGTAAATTCATGATAAGTGTCACATGTAATACATACTCAATAACATCACTGAGTAAATTAATCCTTGGAAAAAATGAATCAAAAATTTATGAAAAATGTATTCATTAAAATTCGATAACGTCACTTCTTATTTTCCATGGGTTTTAAAATATAATAAAATTTTTCTTTTGAAAATAAAAAAAACATTTTTGTAATCATATAAAAATTATTTTAATTTTAATTGTTAAACAGTCGAAATATATAGCAATGTTATATTTTAATATACTTAGTGGGCGATTTTCAATTATTAAAACTTTACCTTCTTTCTTTGATTATTTAAAAAATCTATGTATTTTATTTATAAGAAAACGCCAATCAAACATTCTTTTCACGATATATTTCGACAGTTTTCCTGACATCATCAGGTAAGATATAATAACTATGTAAATTAAGGATTTTAAACAAATTTAAAAATTATATAAAAACTTTTTTATTTAATAAAAACATTTAATTATTTTTAAAAATTATAATTAAATTAATATATTATTTTTAAAATTTTAAACATTCAAAATTTAATTTAATAATTTAAAAATTTTATTAATTATTTAATTCAACACAACAATCAATACATATAATATAAAAGAAAAAAAATTATTTAAAAACATTTAAAATACGAGTATTCACTGCATTCTGCACATTAATTTTTGGATTCAATGACTTTATCAACAACGCCTCACATTTCACACGTTCCCATTAATTATCGAAATATTTTAATAAAATTTTAAAATCAGACATACCTATTTTAATCTTACAGCCTTATTGTGCTCACTAATCTGGGTCAAAGCCTTCGGTCTACAATGTTCTCGAGCTCGAATACAGAGATAACGGGAAGTCTCTCCAATGTATGTGACATTACATCTATTACATGTAAACTGTGAAACAAGATAGGAACACAATTCAACCGGAGTTTTGACTTATTTATAAACATATTGCGTACTTTCCATGAAGTTGACACTATCCTATAGTTTAAATTCCCTAACAGCTTTCTTATCTTCACTTTATAATCCTTAAAACTTTCTGATTACGGCAATACTAACACAAATTTAGGCTCATCATCCTTGCTCACACTATTTAATTTATTTGACTCTTATTTGATTTTTAATAAATTTGTCGAAGTCTCTTTTGACCATAATTAATAAAAAGGATTTTGAAAAACCGTTCTTCATTAGCATTTCAACCAATTTATCAACACTTTTCACTGAATTTTCAAAAGTAGAAGACAAAAACCATGAACGATAAATCAAACCCTTCGTCATATTTCTTTTATACTTGAATTCACAAAACTTTCGGAAGAAGTATAGAGACCAGTATCAGTTGGTTTTCTATAAATCTCTGTCTCATAGTGTTTCTCTTTGCGTTGTATTGACAGATCCAAGAAAGCAAGCGATGATTTTTTCTCCGTTTCACATGTGAATACAATGTTTTTATGTAGACTATTCATATAACACAAAAACAGATCAACATGCCTCTGATTTTCAAATATAAGAAAAATATCATCCACATACCGTTTATAAACAGTGAGTTTCATACATTGGAAAGATGCAATTTTCTTTCCTAAGCTTGCTAAAAAAATTGAAGCCATTGTTGGTGCTAAAGGAGAACTCATAGCAACTCCATCTATTTGTTGATACCATTCATTATTGAAAAGAAATTGATTTTTGAAGTAGCAAATACAAGAAGTTCACGAAATGCTCTTCCATCCACAATATGATGTTCAGAAATGTTTTCAATTTAATTTAAGATTTGAACCTTAAATTACTTATTTGAATCCATTAATTACTTTAATTAAAATTTTTAGACGATAATTTACTTAATTGAACTCATTGATTACTTTAATTTTAAAATTCGAACCTTAATTTACTTTAATTTTCAATTTTGAACCCTTAATTTACTTTTTGAGCCCATTGATTACTTGATTTACCAATTTATCCTTAATTTACCATGCTTTTTTATTGAAGACCCCCTTTATGCATTGAAAATAATTAATTTAATTTACTTGGAAAAATCCTTGCTTTTTTAGTGTACACTGAGACCCTAAATTACTATTGCTTTTTTATCGATAATTGAAATTTGTATTGAAAATCCCAGGACCAAGGAGACCCACCTTAATTTACTTGGAAAAATACTTGCTTTTTAAGTGAAGACCCTCTTTTTGTATTGAAAATACCAGGACCAAGGAGACCCACCTTATTTTAATTAGAAATAGCAATGCTTTTTTAGTGATAATCGGATTTTGTATTGAAAATATATTGAGACCTTAAATTATCATGCTTTCTTATTGAAAACTGCCTTTTGTATTGAAGATATCCTGAGACCTTAAATTACTATGGCTTTGTAGTGATAGACGGATCTTGTATTGAAAACCCCAGGACAAAGGAGACCCACCTTAATCATACTTTGAAAATTCCATGCTTTTTATGATATTTGTATTGAAAATCCCAGGACCAAGGAGACCCCCTCACTATAGTCTGAAAATCTTGGCCTTTGGATATTTCCTTATTTCAATATAATTTCTTATCTATTCATTAACTTCGGATTAAAGAGATAACATAAATTTATTTAAAATATGTTATATAAGTTTAAACCCTATGTTCATATAGGTGCTTAAAGTGCATAATAGTATGAAAATTTTCCTTATTAGGTTTAACATTAGATTTAATATATCAATATTTTTTAAATTAACCCACTTACCGTAATCGGATCAATCTGAAAGTTTGATAGCATGTAGTGTTCTAGACAGCAAATCTACTTTTCCTATCACGGAAAGTAGGTTAATTTAGTCTCACAAAATTTGAGTGTCACATACAAACATCAGCGAAGTTAATGTAGAGAGAGTAAAGAGAAAGTTATTTGCTAAAGATTTGATGTATATTCTGCAGCGTTTGTGTTTGCGTGTATTTCATATTAGAAATTGTGTGTCATGTTTGTATGTTTCATATAATATAAATTATTGATTATTTTATTATATTATAAGCAATTTTTATAGACTGCGTCGGGATTTATTATTACCGTGTCAAGAAGTAAACCCTATACTAAAAATGACTAGAACAAAAGAAGCAACGTCGAATACTACAGCTGTAAAGTTTTTCTTATAAAAGTACTGTGATGTTTAATCTAAAAATGAATATTTATTAATATGTTTAAAATATTAAGGCACATTTTATTTTGACTTATTTAATATCGATTGATAAACTATGAATAAATTAATTATTTATTTTTTAATTATTTCCATTCATAAATTCATTCTATCTAATAAGTTTTTTTATAAAAAGTTATTTTGTAAATTTGTGTTTTTTTAGTCTAGTGACAACCATGCACTGGGAGAGGCTCTGAATGTTGCCAGATGTGAAATTTTCCCATTCACCGATTTCCCTTATATTTTCATAATAGTTTATATTTTTATATCAATTTACTCATGACTTCAAATGAAGTATTAATTATATCAGTTTGTTTTACTGAAGCAAAATTTCGTTAACAGGCTTGTATATGACGTGGTGTCGAAAACTTAAAATTGAAATATTTTATTTTCTATATTATTCACTAATTTTTCTTGTTTTGTTTAGATGAAAAGTTTGATGAGTTCGGAAATTTTTATTTTTTAAGGAATAATTAAGGATTCTTATAAAGTAACTTCTCAAATTTTTGTTCATTTTTTATCTGTTTTTGTTTCCTTTTAATATTTCATTAATTTTCAAAAGTCCAAATTTTTTTTCAATGTAACACAAATTTTGGGCACTCATTTAATGTAAATCATTTACAATATTTTGCTATAAGAAATATTTTAATAATAATAATAATAATGATAGTAATAATAATAATAATAATAATAATAATAATAATAATAACAATTATTATTATTATTATTATTATTATTATTATTATTATTATTATTATTATTATTATTATTATTATTATTATTATTATTATTATTATTATTATTATTATTATTATTATTATTATTATTATAGGTATTAATAAAGTGATTAAAATGAAATTACTTTTGATGAAAGTGATAAAAAATGACAAAAGAATATTATTGTATACAATGAAATATATAATATGACTGTAAATATTTTGTGAAATGCTAGTTGCTAAGATTATTGAATTAATAGTATTATACACACGAGTCATATGAGCCCTAATTTCATTATTTATATTAATAAAACTATATTAAAATGAAATATTTACAGTTTGTCATATCAGCCGATGGGAATTGTGGACTCAATTATGAACATTCGGTTGCCGAAGGTATTGCTGTTATCAGACTGATTGAACATATCTTGGATTACATGTAAGTTTATTATAGTATGTGACATAATAATTAATACATAATAATTAATTAATTAACATGGCAATGATTTATATATACAAAATTACATTTCTCTTTCAATTTGTTTTTATTAAATTATTTATTATTAATAATTTTTACAATTAACTCCAATGGGAAATTTTGCTATTAATTGGAGCGTTTCAAGCTAGTAAAAATTTTCACCTGGAATTCGTCAGAATTTGGCACGGATAATTAATTTTTTGGCTAAGAAAATTGATGTAATAATAAAATTGGTGGTTACAATAATTTTATTTACATTTATTTTATTTTATCCTTTGATTTTCAATGACAAGGTTTAGCATCCGATTGGAATTGCTATAATTTTAAAACATATTTCAATTATTTGCCTTGCAAGGTCAGTTACATAACATTTAAAGCACTACAGATAAACACATGGACATACACCTAATTCCGAAAGTTAAAAGTTTCTATTATCTAAAAAATCGATAAATTTATAATATAGGAACACACAAACTTACCTGTGTGCAAAAATGTAATGTTCCGAAAGTTAAAAGTTTTATTATAGGAATTGAGAAAGTGACAGAAAAATAATTTTACATATAAACACAGCTCACATAATATAAAATACACGCAAAATTAATATAGCTTTTTTTATTCCGAAAGTTAAAAGTAATTAACATATTGTTAACATATCATTATTTTTAATATATTAAAATTCATGGCAGAAAATATTTTGGATTTTCAATCGGACAACTCTACCTTGAGTTATAGGTAAAAGGACGACAAGACATCGTAAAATCTCAGTGAACATAGACATTTTAAAAGCACGATATGCACCGCGGTGCATTTGATAAAAACCACCTATAATATAAGAAATCATCAAAAAATTATATTCTAAGAAACATACATACGTACATGTGTGCTCTATATTAATTAGCAGCTACACCTGTCAATTTGTTATAGGATTAAAGAAAGAATAGAAAGAATTAAGTGAAACAAACAAAACCTCACCTTGAAACATATTCATTTTTAAGAAAATACTTTTCTAATGAAATCGGAAAGCACTTCCGAGACAAGTATTAAAAGTATGCTTTCATTTTGAGAAAAAGAAAAAAATTCTTTTAATAGTTTATTATTAAAAATTGTTTTTAATTTATTATTAAAAAATAATTTTCACCATATTTGAAATTTTTTATAAAATATTTGAAAAAAGAAAAAATTATGTGTAAGATTTGAAATTTTGATAATATTTATTGAATTATTTAATAAATCTAAGCATTAAAATAATTAACATTTTTTTGAAAAATCTTCCATTAAAATCCACAAAGATAAAGAAAATGTGAAATTTCCAAAATTGGATAAAAATTACTTAGGGTTTTTAGTGAAAAATTATTTCTTAGTCATTTTGATCTAAAAGTTTTGAAAAAACTTTATGAATCTCTACAGCAATTGGAAACCCCTGTGGCTTTCTGCACCATGGTAGGGTAGGGGTACACTGGGTGATAATATTATAAGATGGCAATAGGTAGGGTGCTGCTGATGGCCGTTATCTACCTACTCATTGTTTATTTTTATGTATTAAACTATTCATAAAATCATAATTTTTGCATTATTCATGGTCACTTCAGTATATTTGGTCACTTATTAAAATAAACAGTAAATAATATGTTTAAATTTATAATTAAAAAAGCATCTTTTACAGATTATTTCCACAATTGTATATTATTTGTCGACAATATTTCAGCTGATATCAGCGACTCAAACGCGATAAATTGTGGACGAATTATTTTGTCAACCATTGGAAAATTAAGATAATAAATTAAGTTGTTTTAATTATTATTGAATTTATAGCTAATTAGGCACCTGTCATTGACACCAAAATTTAATTTTTCAAAAAAACTTATAAATTAATTAAAATATTATTAAGTTATTTGTAAAATATTTCAACGAATTAAAACAACAAATTATAATTAATGTCATCACAATAATAATTTTCTAGGTCGTAGTAATTATCTACCAGAATTAAAAATGTAAATAATTGTCCAAGTCATCGAAATTGTCAAATTAAAGACAAGCGCTGATGTTGTTGAGGTATGGTTGAATTGAGAGTGAGGTTAGATCAAGATTGAGAATGTATCAACATTCATTTTAAAGAACACATTAAAGAAACCAATATAAATCACAAATCATTTTTGTAGAACATTGTGGTTTATAATACATCTTTTTACTTTAAAACGGATTATATCTTTTCTATAGTAAATAAATAAAACTCAATGCTTGATTGCTTGACTACAGCCAAGACTTTTGCTTAAACAAGGAAGAGTATTGTTTTGTTTTTATAAAAAGTTTAGCATTTTGCTGAACAGTAAGGAAATCATCAGAGAAAAATCTTTCAATTAAGGATGAGATTGCTATCATAAACTTAGTCTTTCATGAATTCTCTTTTCGAATGGCTAACTTTCAACGTTTTGCATGATTTTGCGACCTACATGATAGTTCTTATCTAAAACCAATTATTCGCTTATTCTATCCTCTTTTATATAAGGGCCGGTATTTTTAGGTAGATCTTTCTTAGGTAAATTTTCTTAGACAGATCATTAACAAGACTGGACAGTTTAAGATTTAATTTAAAACAAATTGCTTAGAGTTGATTAAATGATTTATCATAAAAGATTTAAGTTTTAATAAATCAATTAGACTTGGTTACAAGATTTATCCTGAAAGATAAATGCAAAGCAATGCGACATAAATTTCTTCGTTGCAAATTTTTAACACTTTTTAAGCGAAAAGAAGGTTCAGGAAGATAAAGAACGAGCACTTCAGAAAAGAATATCATAATTTTGCGTGAAATGATTGAAGACGATTGCCACTTAAGCTGTCCAACCATTTCAAGAGTCACAGACATTGAAGAAATGAGTGTTCGCCGCATATTGAAACAAAAACTTGGAAAGAAGTCATTTTGCAGTAGATGGGTTCCTCAAATTTTGACTGATAATAACAAGATAATCAGAATCACTTGATGTCAAGAAATTTTGAATGTTTATTCGGCAAGAAGGGCTAAGGAAAAATGATCGATGAAAAATGGATTTACCTTCGAGATGTACCTCCAATAGAATGCAACCGTGTTTGGGTGGATGGTGATTGTCCAACTATATATATTTACATTTTAAAAACTTATGTTTATCAATTTTCTTGCTTTCGACGCTAGTATATATCTCATTTTAAGATGCCTCTCCTTAACTTTTTAGATGTAGCTAAATAAACAAACAAATATGGTACATTGAGAACATTTTTTCCAAAGTTATCTTTTTGAGTTTATGTCGAGGAAAGAAAATTTCAACTTGATGATATTATAAAATATAATTTATACAATAATATATAAATAAAAGTTTTTCAATTATTATTGCATTTTAATATAAATTAATTACAACTTTATAAACATATATCGCTATAATAAATAAATATCGTTTAAATAGAAAATAATAATATTTATATATTAAGTCGTTTGAATATTTTTGTTTAGAATGAATAGTAAAATAAAAAATTCAATTGGAAAGATTACAACATCAGCTAAGTTTGTATTAGATTTTGAAGGATTATTTCATTCAAGCAAAAGCTCATAATTATTATTATTATTATTATTATTATTATTATTATTATTATTATTATTATTATTATTATTATTATTATTATTATTATTATTATTATTATTATTATAAGAACTTTAATTTCTTCCAATTTCACCACTGATTATTTTTTCCATTAAATTTATTAAAATATATATATATATATTTTAAATTCTGTAATTTAATTAAATTTCTAATTTTTTAATATTTTATTTATAAAAAAAACGTTTTTATATTTACTATATTTTTTTAATTTTAAATTTTAAATCTAATTAAATATTAATTAATACTTAAATTAATATTAAATTAGATTTAAAATTAAAAATTAAAAAAATATTGTAAATATAAAAAACGTTTTTTTTTATAAAATAAAATATTAAAAAATTTAAAATTTAATTAAATTACAGAATTTAAAACTTTAAAAAAAATAGGAAATATTATTTGGGTAATTAAAATAAAATATAAATAGAATATAATTAAACCAATAAATTTATTATAAAATATGAAATAAATCTATTATCCCCCAACAATAATTATTAAATGTAATAATGATCAAAATCACTTGAAAAGGCAGTGCCGAAAATTCGTGGGTATCAACAAACATCGATATATTACTGATTTATAGTCTTCAAACTCTTTTTAATAAATTATTATTATTATTAATATTATTATTATTATTATTATTATTATTATTATTAATTGTTATTATTATTATTATTATTATTATTATTATTATTTTTATTATTATTATTATTATTATTATTATTATTATCATCATCATTATTATTATCTTTTTCCTTTTTAAACTATTATTAATTTTGTTCCTTCATGTAGGGAAGAAATAAAATCCCGAAGATTGACTCGGTTATCAAGTGTCTGTGATCTCCTGCCACCAAAGAAACTGGAATGGAATATTGATAGCTATGCTAGTCAGATGATATCTGAAGCAAAGCAAGAAATAAAAAGTATTATTGGTTTAATATTATATAATTTTTAAAACAAAATAATTTAAAAAACGGTTTTATGAATGATCTATTAATTTTGGAGAACATTGACATGCATGCTTTCAATTGCGCTCTCTTTGCGTTATCCAATGATTTATTGATAGTCGAGCTCAGTTTCCAGCCGTTGGACGCAGCTGCGGTTCTCATTTATGCTCTCTCATCACTCTTACCGGGGAAATGAGGCTTGAAATGATGATTTCATTTTTCCCCCTTTTTCCATTTCTTGAAAATCGATATGATGGACGTTGAATTATCATGACAGTTTTGTTGTATAATTAAAACAAAATCATTGATAATAAAAACTAACAATAGGTTTGAAGTTCTATTTTTCGAATTAAATGATAAATTAAAATATGAAAATATATTTTGCCATTTTTTTTGTTCGAATTTATCGTTTGTATTTTTATTGTGATTTTGTTGATGATTTTTGTTAAATTTTTTATTTGAATTTTTAATGAATTCAATTTCTTTATATATTCTTAATATTCTGTATCTATAAAGAGATGTAAAGAAAATATATAAATGAAAAAAATCAAGCAAGTTACTGTTTATGAATTTTTATATGAATTTAATTTTTTCTTTATTTTTATTAAAAATCAATTTTTCTTATTTAACACAAATTTTGGCCGTTGCATTCTTCAAATATTAAAACAAATACGGAAAATATTTGATTTATTGTCTAAATGAAGATAAATGAAATTCAAAGGTACAAAAAAAACAAATCAAAGATGAACAAAATAAATAATGATTTATAACCAACTTCTGATATTTTGTCATCGTTTTGAAATCGGTTCTTTTTTAAATTCTTTCTAATTTATCTCTTTTTAATTTTTTAAATTTTTAATAAAATAAATAAGTCTAAAACTCCGGTTGAATTGTGTTCCGATCTCGTTTATCAGTTTACATGTAATGGGTGTGTAAATGTGTAAAATCTCTGTATTCGAGCTCGAGAACATTATAGACCGAAGGCTTTGATCCATATTAGTGAACACAATAAGGGCTGTAAGAGTAAAATAGGTATGTCTGATTTTAAAATTTTATTAAAAAATTTCGATAATTATTATTGTTTATTTAAACTTTCGAACTTTTTTCTCTTTTAGCTTTAATATATTCACTTTTAAGTAATTAATGAAATAAAAATGGTAGTGATTTAATTAATAAAAAACACTACTCTAACATTCGTTTTAATATATATTTCGATCGTTTTCCTGTTATCGTCAAATAGGATAATATAACTATAGCAATTTTATTAAAAAGATAGGTTGAAGACTATAAATCAGTAATATATAGATGTTTTTGATACTCACGAATTTTCGGCACTGAGTATCACTTGAAAAAGGCAGTGCCGAAAATTCGTGAGTACACCTAATTCCGAAAGTTAACATTGTCTATAATATACAGCGGTGTGCACACCAGTTGAGGTGAGTCACCATTTATATGACAATGTTAACTTAATTTCATTTTTTCAATTTTTCAAAAATCGTTTTAAGGTAAGTTTTTGAATTTTAAGTAACTTTTAAGACTTGAATTTTGATTTTATATAATTATGAGATCAAGAAATATCTAGAAATATCTGTTATACTGTAAAATATTTTAATGTTTTATATTTTAATGAATAAATCTTACATTGTCAGATTTTCACCTTCACAAAAAGGCACTATGTCCTGAGAAATATCTGTAAATCTAAAGAAAGTTTATATTCTAAATTATTTTATAATTAAATCTTACAATGTATTCTTTTCTTTTTCTCTGAAGCTCAAGGTAGAGCAGTCAGATTCTGAATCAAACGTTTTTTTGTACATAACTTTTTAAATAATTTGAAAATATTAATATGTTAATTATATGTTCATCAATGTTAATTTCGGGGGAAAACACTACATTAATTTTGCATGTATTTTTCATTATGTGTGCTCTGTTTGTATGCTTAATTATTTTTCTATCACTTTTTAGATTCCTATAATAAATATGTAGAGTACTCTGATATTGAAATGATACTCTACAATGTTAACTTTCGAAGCATTAATTTTTTACACACAGGTAAGTTTGTGTGTTCCTATAATATATATTTATTGATTTTTTTTAGATTATAGGCTATGTTAACTTTCGGAATTAGGTGTATCAAAAAACATCGATATATTACTGATTTATAGTCTTCAAGCTCTCTTTTTAATAAATTCAATTGAAAAAATAATAATTGGAAAAATTGAGAGAAAAAAAAGTTTTTATAATATAGAAATTTTAGATTTTATGAACAAATTTATTAATTAAATCTTTTTAATTATAAATATTTTTTAAATTATAATTATTATAATTTAAATAATAAATCATTTTTAATTAGTAAATATATGAAAAGTTTTTAAAATATTTTAATTATAATTTTTTCTATTTTAACCATTCTAAAACTTTAAAAATTATTTAATTTAATAATTTAATACGAATAAAAAATCAACAATACATATATATTAGAAAATCTATTTCAAAACATTTAAAACATAATTTTTCACAGCATTTTGCAGTTAATTTTACGATCCGATGACTTTATCAACAAAACTTCATAAATTATACGTTCTAAATAATTATTGAAATTTATTAATAAAGTTTTCAAATCAGACATCTATTTTTTTCCATGCAGCTCTTATTGTGCTCACTAATATTGGTCAATGTCTTCGGTCTCCAATGTATATGGCATTAGACCCATTACATGTAAATTATTTAAGAAGTTATTATAATTTGTGTTCTTTACAAAATATTGATATATTGTCATATAATATATAACTTTTTTTAATTATTTTATTATTTAAATATCACGATGGTTGATGTAGGCAGTAAAACATTGGTACATAAATACAGTAGCAAGGAATGTAGTTTATTATTATGTTCACAAATTGACATTGACACATATTCTTTTTGTAGATTTGCCTTTTTGATATTATAATTTCTCATTCTTTCACTCACTACAAGTTTCTATTAATCATAAAATATTTGATAAATTCAAATAACTATTAAAAATTTCAATAATATATAAAATATGTAAACCCATTGGGTCATTATTTGTGCGTTCTGATCTGAGACAACCAAATAGAATTCATTTATTTTTATCAAATTTAAAACAAAATAATAAAATTTTTCCGATTTTTCGTTTGTCATTGATTCAATACATTCATAAATTTTCGTTGAATAGTTTGGCCGATAATTTGGATATTATATTCTACGATACCAGAAATTTGGTAGAGATTTTCCAAAAACTGTCAACATGAGTCCTGATTCCTTCATCCAGCTGGCACTTCACTCACCCATTACAAGTTTGTCTTTTGATTTATGATTTGGTTTTATATATTCGGTTTGATATAATTATGTCTATGAAATTCATTATTAATATTATTATTATTATTATTATTATTATTATTATTATTATTATTATTATTATTATTATTATTATTAATATTATTATTATTATTATTATTATTATTATTATTATTATTATTATTATTATTATTATTATTATTATTATTTAAAACAATAAAAAACAATTTAAATCGCGTATAAAAATAGTTATTGGAAGCTTTGTTTTATAAATATTTTAAAATATTTTTATTAAAATAGGCTTCTATGGGCTAATTATAGAAGCTTTAAAAATTTAAGTTGATGTTTCATTTTGAATTTTAGAGGATATTTAATTTTAATTTTAAATAAAAATTTTTAAAAATTCTTCAGAAAAGAAAGTATATCATTTAATTATATTTTAACCAATGAGAAGTAAGAAAAAGGAAATAAAAGAAAGATGTTTGTTCGGGAATAGGAATGCTAAATTCCATGAGAAATTCCATTTCTTTCATTAAATACATTATTCGCAGCAAAAGGCCTAAATTATCACTTTATTGTTTTATTATTATTATTATTATTATTATTATTATTATTATTATTATTATTATTATTATTATTATTATTGTGAGGAGTTAAAATTAAATACTAAATTAAATTAGTTCATGATTAAAATTTGTAAAGTTTTAATTGAAACTTAAATTATTTTAAGATATTAAAATTGAAATGATAATTGAAATTTTAAAATAAAATAATTTTTAATAAAATTGAAATTCAAGTATGAATGCGATGGTATGTTGATATTTGGTTGAAATTAAAATTTAGAAAATGTCCCAAGAATATTTGTTTATATAATCAGATTTAATGAAATATAATTTTGGATTTAATAGTCTTAGTAATTTATTTTGATGACCGAAGAATTAAATGTTATAGCTTCTAATAATTATTATTTTTATTATTATTATTATTATTATTATCATTATTATTATTACTAAGGGCTCCGCCCTTGTTCGCTTCTCTTCATCAACCCCGTTAGAACGCTGGAAATAATAGGGGAAAATGATAATCATATCACTTTTGAAGAAGAGAACGAAGCGGAGGCGTTACGTAAGCATAGTACAACTATGTTATTAGAGTTTTTTAAGTTAAACATGATTGATGAATTTAAAAAAAAATTTTAACAAAAAACTTAAAAAAATTAAAAAAGAAAAAGAATAATAAAATAAAAAATAATAATAATTAAAAAAATACAAAAAACAAAAAAAAATACAAAAAAATAAAAACTAAATAAAATAAAAAAAAATAATAAAACAAAGTAAAATTCGGATGGAGGGAACCCTTAGCTTTTTTATATAGAGAGAGATTATTATTATTATTATTATTATTAATGTTAGATGTTTTTAGGCATCTTCATTTATTTCACAATCAGTAGTCAGTTTAGCTTAATATAAAGTATTTAGTATAATAAAGATATTATGTCATGTGTAATGTATGAAGAAATGAAGAACGAACAATTTATTTTCATTTAATCTAATTTTAATGTTTAATAATAAAAATATTTATTTAAAAATTACATTCGAAATTTTAAAATAACTAAACTAATTTAACTTATTTAACTAATTTAAAATATACACTTACTAGCTATTCACAATTTTTAAATAACAAAACCAAATTTAACTTATTTAACTTATTTAACAAATTGTAGATTGAAATTAATTAAATTTTTTCTTTAATATACCTATTTATATAAAATCTTTTAATCTAATTTATTGTTTAGTTTAATTATTCAATTTAATTTTAATGTTCGTTGATAGTGATGTTCAAATTTGATCTGATCAAATTCACTTGAAAAAGGCACTGCCGAGAATTCGTGAATATCAAAACATCGATATATTTACTGATTCATAGTCAAGCTTTTTAATAAATACAATGTCAATTGAAAAGAAATGACTGGTGAAATTTGAAAAAAAAGTTCTTATAATATTATTATTATTATTATTATTATTATTATTATTATTATTATTATTATTATTATTATTATTATTATTATTATTATTATTATTATTGTTATTATTATTATTATACATTGTTAATTTATTTAAAAAGGATTCATAAATGTCTGGTTCCAACATATGAAAGTGCTTCCATAAGGAGGTTTTCTCTAGGACGGGTAGACAATATTCGGGCAGCATCAATTCCGGCATTAAAATGGTGTACATCAATGACTGGTGATATTCCTGCTTCCGTACGAACTAGTGAAATTATTATTAATATAAATAAAACGACATTTTTATTTATGATATCACAAAATATTTTAAATTATTTTCTTTAGGATGACGAAAAGATCATTCTTTTACGCTCGGCAATGGAATGGCAGACAAAAGTTATGTTGGACACGATTCAGGGTCACGGAGTCGATAACCATTTATTAGGTCTCAAAGAAGCCGCAGTTGAAATGAATATGGAAATCTCAGAACTGTTTGAGGATAAAACTTATTTAGAATCCAATCGGTTTCGTCTGTCCACTAGCCAAGTAATTAATTTATTATTTAATTAATTAGTTTTATTTATTAATTTTATTAAATTTTTCTATTATAAATGATAGAATCGAATAAGTATTTTCTTGTTTGTGTCAATAGATTTGGAGTATTGTTGGCTATCCCGTGCTATAGTTTCAACCCCGAAATTACTGGATTGCATTTACCTAGTCCGGGGATACCGGGATTAGCATCGGGATTTTAAATACCTGTTCTTGAAAGATATTAACATATTATTTAAACAAAATTAATAAAATGACACATTGAAAAATAGGTTTATAAAAGCAGTTTATTAAATTATAAAGAAATTAATTGTTTTTATAATATTATAGGTTAAATTCATTGGTTTTATTCTTAATTATTAAATAATTAAATAAATTATTAAATTAAATTAGTAGGAAGTGATTTTTCCTCTTTCTATAGCATCGGAAAATACTTGGTTAACGTTTTCGATTTTTTAGTTTGTGGTTCATCTGATTTCTTTGCTAATTTTTTTTTCTAATTTTTTTTTCACTTCACCAAAATCATTTTTTTTCATATTTTTATTTAGCACAACAATTCAAAATGTTGAAATTTATAAATATTTAACTTTATGATATTAGATGTGGGATTTCGAATTAAATTCGAATCGAGATTGTATTTTAAGAATACCTTATTTTCTTATAAAGGGTAAGAACACGTGAGAAATGTTAAAAATGAAACTTCGAAGCCTGTATGAATTTTTCAGTTTCATAACATTTTTTAAAATTTTTAATGGATATAATATTATAGCGCTGCAGTCTAGCAGTGGTGAAGAGCTAACAAAAGCCTTTATTTAACGTTGTTGTTGAAAACTATTTTGTATAATAATTAATGCTAAAACTGATATGTTACGGGTGTCCTAGGTAACCCTTATAAAATTTTATTTTAATTACATTTTCTTAATATTTGTAATTTTCTAAATTTGAGTGAGAAAAATTCAATTTTTTTCTCAATTAGAAATTGATCCAAAGGAGAAATTTTAAAAAGTTAATTTTTCCTTTTCATTTCACTTACGGAAAGATTTGAAAAATCCCAATATAAATGAAGCATGCAAGGTAAAATGCAGAGAAATTCTATACATCTCAGGGCGTATCCAATAAGTCTTTTGATTTATTTTAGTTTCTTTGAAAATTCTAAGTGAAAAAGTTAAATTTATGTAAATTGTTGTTTCAATAGTTTTCTTGAAATAATTAATATGCCTTGTAGGTGATTAGGGGGAATATTGGAAGACCTGAAATATTACTTTATAGCGAGCTGTAGTAAAGATGGAACTAGATAAACGGCTGCATTGCATAAAAGGTTTAACCTAAAAATATCGAAGTATTTCTTAAAAATTTAATTGGAAAATAGAAAATGTTAAATGTAACTCAAAAGATCGAAAAACTTATTTAAAATATTTTTTTAATTTTTATGATTGTAGATCAAAAATTTAATGAATAAAATTTTTAGGTGATATTGTAAATTTTATAAATTTTTATTTATAAATTTTAATTATAAATATTTGTTTCAATATTATGATTCTTATTATTATTATTATTATTATTATTATTAAATAATCAAAGAAAATTGAAAATAATAATTGATAATTGAAAAATGCCAACTAATTAAATAGTATAACATTGCTTTATATTTCGACCGTTTAACAGTCTTATTGTTAATAATTCTGACAATATTAATATCTAAATACATAATTCTCTATCTAGGTATGAGAATGAGTGATTATGGAATAGCGCTTAATTAAAATCTCCAAATGGCAAATTTATTATAACTTTAATTTTGATCGACAACATGGCATTTTTATTTTAATGTTATCTGAAAATTGGCTTTCCTCTATTGAATGACTCATAATTTGTCTAATTTGAATCATTAATTATTTTTAATTTAATTGATAATATGATTCGTGCAGAGTCATAGCTAATTATTAATAAAGATTTAATCCGCAACACTCGTTACTCAGTAATTACTCAAATTTTTCGCCAAAATCTTCAAATCAGAAATACCTACACTATATACTGAAAATCATGTTTTTAAGAGAAATCGTTAGGAATTATCTTTGGTGAAATCATCCGTCAGAAAACATTTATTGTGTTTTCTTTGTGAAATTTTACTTTGAAAAGATTTCAATGATTATGTCCAATAATTTTTAAGTAGGGTTTCCAAACGCATGAATATTGTTTCAAAGGTTCCGTGAGGTTTAAAAGGTTGAGAAACGTCTGACTAGTTTGTTAAACAATTATCGAGTTTAATTGAAGAATTGAAGACAACTTCTAGAGAAAGGAAATCGATGGTTAAATTAATGTTTTATATTATAACAGTTTTAATATTATAAATGACCATGAGCTTTTGTTAAGGTGCCGACTTTAAAGGATGCATTTATGTGTTATGGAGCAGTAGTTGAACATGGTTACGGAGCAGCCTATAATCCCCATAGAAATAGTATTATTGTTGCAATAAGTTGTTGGTGCAATTGCCCTGACACAAGAGCGGACGTGTTTGCTCAAAAAACTCAAAGAATCCTTCGACGAAATGCACAGTCTTTTAACTTCGAATTTAGAGTTGGCAAAGAATCGGAAAGCAGCCAAAGTTCAGGATAGTATTTTGGAAGAGACGTGTCGTAGTGAAACCTTTCTACATTATGCATTTGAGAACCAAACGACGACGGAAATCGAAAACATCAAGTTACAAGATTAATACTCAGAATTTACTAGACCGAGATAGATATTATATATAGATGGATTTATTATTTATATTATTATGATAATGTATTAATAGAGAGAACTATCGTTTAGTTTTCAAGAATCTGATCATTGTTTTTAGAATAGCAACTTTATGTGGGATTTGTTTTGGAATTTTTAGTATTAAGAAAATTGTAGTGTTTGGAATGACAAGTTTTTTAGAATGTTTTATTATTCACTTGATGTTTGTACTAGGGTCCGTGTAGATCATGCCTATATATGGAATTGGTAGAAATGTCTACAACTCCTTTTTTGAATGGATTAAAAGTTCTGTGTGTTTAAAATTTATTATTAAATTTCAAATAAAATATATATATATATATACATAAGAAATTTAATTGTTAATCATAAATTTCTCATGTCATTCGAGAATAATTGTTAATTAGGGCAAAACCAAATCTTTCTCAAATCAATTTCAAGTGCTTCTAATGAGCATCATTCTTGTTTTAATTAGGGCTCAATTTAAATAATTAGAAGTAAATTAAATTCGCGAGAAAGTAGAAATGTTTTTCAATGACTTTTTTTACACGAAACAATAATAATACTAATATTAATAATAATAATAATAATAATAATAATAATAATAATAATAATAATAATAATAAATAATAAATAATGATAATTATTATTATTATTATTATTATTATTATTATTATTATTATTATTATTATTATTATCATAATAATCATAATTATATTATAAGTATGATAATAATACTTATCACTACAGTGGTATTATTATTAAAAAAAAGAAACAATAATTATAATTAATTAAAGGTAAATTTGAATGTTTTTTAAACTTAATTTTTATTATTTAAAATTGGTCTCTTGAGTTTTAGTGATAAATAATTAAGTTAATTAAAAGTTTTGTTTATTTGTATTAAATGGTTTTGATGTAAAATTGGAACAAATAAATGTTTTAAATTTTAAGACCTTTTATTATTTATTTAATTTTTTTAATTATAGTGAATATGTGATTTGAATTTTCGTCTGTAGAATCTGATGCAATTTGTTTTGATTTAAAATACATTTTTAAATTTAATCTGTCGTAAGGGATAATTTCTTAGTCACTTTTATATGGTATCTTTTTGAGGTTGTATAAGAAATACTTCAGCGACAAATTGACTAAAAATACATCGCGTTGAATTGGTAAAAATTTCCTATAATATAAAAAAATAATCAATAAATTATATTATAAGATACATAGAAACTGACCTGTGGGCTAAAAATTCATTAACAGTTCCAGTTGTCATGAAATGATAGAATTCCAGGTGAGTGCAATTTCTATAATAAATCAAACATGCAAACAAGCGATAATTTGTTATTAGATAAAAATAATTTTAAATGTGAAATTTCCATAATTTCTTTATATAATCTTGACAATAATTTAACTTTGTATTTATAATTCTGTCAAAAGACTCAATATTGTTTTTATCAATGCAGCACGGTGAGTGTTTATTTGCTATTATAGTTTTAGGAACCTGGTGTCACTTGCATTTATTCCGTAATTCTGACAGTATACCGCTAATAAGTATGTATGTATGCATCAGGCAATATGCACTATTGTCTTCTTATAGCAGATTGAATTTAAAAAATGGTGCATCATCTCTGTTGGAAAATATGTTAAAATATGAAAATATGGAAAATATTTTATATCAGTGATGTGTAAATGCAAGTAATAGTAGTATGTAGTAAGGACTCCAGGACACTTTCAAGGTCATCCCAATGTCCAGATCAAATATAGGTCAATCGAATCATTTTATTTATTTATTTATTTTTATTTATTTAATTACTTCTATTTAATTTTTTTTTTTTTAAATTTATTAATTAATTATTTTATTATGTTTTTTTTGTTTTAATTAATTACTTTAGTTAATTTTCAATTTATTACATTTAATAAATTAATTATTTATTAATATTTTATTTTAATTACTTACGTTATTTAATTGATTTTTTTTTAATTTATTTATTTATTTATTTATTTTTTCTTTTTTTATTTATTATTATTATTATTTTTTTTATTGTTATTATATTACATTTACATTTAATATATTCTAACAAGAGTGTAAACTGTAACAATAATATTTCAATTTGAATAAAGTTTTAATTAGTAATTATCATAAAATAAAGCTGTGTTAATTTAAAATAAAATGGGCATTAATTTTTCAAAACAAAGCAAAGTTTTTCATGATAAATAATAATTCTTACTTAAAACTAATTATCTAAAATAATTGGACAAATGAATTATTAAATGATAAAACATATTTTAATTAACGAAGTCAAATAATTCACAATATATATTTTATTATTCACATAAATTTAATTGTTAAAGTGCTTGTTTCGATTTGCATTCATTTCTAGACATAGCAGTTGCAATATGCATTTGACGAATCTTATAGTGACCGTAGGCATAGCTTTCATTAGAATTGAACCAATACCTTTTATCATCCAAACATTGGAGAGCTCGTTTTTCTGTAATGAAAGTATACAACTGATGATTAACACTTCCTATTCTCTTTTGTTGGATGCTCACTGTTCCACCATCAGTATACACTTTTTTATAGGCTTCATGGGTGATATTAGAATTTGTAAGACTTATTCCTTTGGCTTTTAGAGTGTTTTTATCGCCTTGGAGTGAGTAGCACTTTGGTCGAAGGAACACCCATTCTTTATATTGATTTCCTTTATTCTCATCCTTGAATTTCCCGATTACCGAACAAATTTTATCTGAGAACAATGGATCAGCCACTGGATAATTTGAAGTATCTAGGAGCCCATCGGCAATCATTTTTGGATACAGTTGTAAGCGTAAATCAACATTTTTACACTCTAAAAAGAAGGAATCTGTGTCACCGGCTACGATATTAATTTGACAATTGAATTCTTCTCTATAACTCTGTAGTTCTTTATATTGAAACTGGTACATGCGAAGTTTAGATAAATCAAGTACGGTTTGTCCAATATACATTGGTCTATCTAAACACACCATTTCCTTATCAAGTATAACAGCAATGAGATCATCCGCAATCTTGATGCTACGACGAAACATAGGATGACTACAATAAGTTATCAATCTTTTGCTTTTGTTGCATAATCTCAAATTTATACGTTTCTTAAGGTTTTCCACGGTTTTACCGTATAAACTGTTGTTCTTTAACTTATAATAATCTCGCTGAAATGAATCTGTACTAGCTGCTCTCATTTTGGTATTGTAATCAATATATCCTTTGAAAATAGCCACTTGTTTGAATTCTACAGCACGACTAACTTTTGTGACTTTTGCGCCGTAACTCAACCACTCTGTCAAAACTCTACCGTTAACTACATAGTTTTTCTTAGGCTCATGAGTTAACAACAGCTTTTCAACTTTACTACCAGGCGGATAACAAAGCTCAGGAGCTATAGGTAAATCATCTAGTTTATCTTGTATACTATCAGGAATGACGATGTCAACCTCTAGAACATATCCACGATCTCCATCAAACTCATCCCCATTTGCACATCTTTCAACAATACCATTCATTTCAGTCTGATCATTTATCCATCTAAATTCACCAACAGGAAGGTTTTGCGAAAGCGCCCATCCATATAAATTATTAACATCTAGGTATGACATTTGTGTTGATTCATCAGCTTCAACATGATGTTTGTTGATAAATGTCATTCCACCACGAATACCAGCTTCAAATAAACGGTAAAGCTCTGGATCTTGAATAAGTTCTACCGGTTCAGGTAACTGTTTAATAGCTGATGCCCAACTTAATCCGGGTATGGAAACAAACGATAGAGCCTCAAGTCCATCTTCGTCAAATGTTTTTTCTCTGAAAGCTTCAAAAACATCGGCCAACAGAAAAACATCCAGCTTGAGATATACTAGCATGTAATCTAGCAGTGTCTCACAGTTGTATTGTTGCCAGATTCGATTTGCATGTATATAATCTTCTTGACTAACTCCCTCCCAAATCAGTGGTAATTCTGTTATTGACTGTAAAACATCCATTGACGTAGCAATATCATAAGGAAAAATGGTTTTACAAGTCATCATCTGTGATTCGAAAACATCTGAGGTCAGTGGAAGACATGGTAAATTTTTTGATAAATTTGCCAAGCTGCTATTTAAAAATTGTAAAGAATCAATGAATCTAATTCTTCTGCCTTTCGATGTCGCTGTAAGTGTGAGAAACTTTTCTGCTGATTGAGGAATAACATTTAAATTCCAATCGGGGAATTTTCCAATTGCATATTTTAATATATGATGAATGTCATATCCACGAAGATTGTGAAATACAACAGGTAAAGACGGATTGATTCTTCTAGCCAAATTACAATCTTGACACGCTGCTCCTAGATATTGACCGGTAAAATGATCATGATCCCGAACAGGTATATTGATAATCTTTTTACAAAGGTAGCAATGAGTTTGATTCGTAAATTCTTCCTGCTGTTCCCAAGTGAGTTCCATCATTTCCTTCGATCCATTAATTTTATACCACGGATAAACTATGTCTGTAGCTATATCATCCAATGCTTGTATAAACTGAATGATACAGTTTTTCCCAACAAATGTTTCATTTCGAATCGGAAAACCTTGATGAAGAACCACAAATTCAGATGCAATCGGCTCATGTTTTTGGAAGTGCTTGTCATCTAGAGGTAATATTGATTCAAAGTCCGCGTAGACAACAAACTGCTGTTTTATAGTTTTACTCCAGTCTTTAAATTCGATATATTTATTCTCTGGCATTGAGTATAGAGTCGTCCGCTCCACATTCTTCCTACAAAGACCTATATGTCTTTCAAAAGCAGGACGTTTTTGAAACCCATGAAGACGTGTATGACACCAATGTGATTGGATTCTGACTCCTTCTACTCTATCTCTGTAATTCAGCAGTCGATCGATATTAGTTACAGCCAAAAAATGATAATTTAATTCTAAAATTTAGTTAATATTTTTAATGATTAAAAGAAATATTACCTTCTTCAATCAATAGGATATATATCTGAGATCCCGTCGAAGTACTTCTATATACCAAGTCAACGAACGGATTCTTGAAAATATCATTAGTTTTTTGTTTAATTGGATCTTTATTATATTTGAGAACATTGATCGCTAGATTTGGATTCATTGCTTCAAATTGGCAAATGTTAACCAACTTCATCGGAAACCATTCAAATTTCCATTTTAAGTCTTAAAAACAAAATTCAATGATTTATGACATTTATAAATATATATATTACCACTTAAATTATATTTCATTACTCTTTCTCTGTGATGTCATCATAATGTAATACGGCCAGTATGCTATATAAAAAGCAGAATTGATCATTATTTTGAACATTAACTAAAGCCTGACAGTTTTTCAGGTAATTTGGCGTTTTAATGTAACTTGAACCTAAGTAAATATCTTGATTTATATATATATATATATATATATATATATATATATATATATATATATATATATATATATATATATAATGTAAATAATAGTAGAAAGAGTATTACTTTTTAGTGATCATCCTGCTCTTCGTTTCTTCGAATCTTCTAAGATGGTGTCCGTGTTGTCGTACAAACATTAACCACCTACCTGGTGTTATAATGAGACATTCCGGACATATGTAACCCGATAAGGTAGAGTCATTTATCTTGAAATATGATGATGTAACTGATTTACAGTTCTCCACATCTTCATGACTTTCGGCAATACAAAATTTATATAAACTGCATCCGTTCACTAAAAGAAAATAATCATTAATATTAGATAGAGAATAAAAAATTATTCACTTATATAAGTTAAATTAAAAGTTTAAATGACAAACATTTGAAAAGTTACTGCTTATATATTACACATGATTAAATTCTGACCAATCAAAATCAAGGAAGGGGTAGGAAAATAAATGCATTACGTTGCAGTATTTAAAACTTCAATATATTTTAAAACACATTTTGATGCTAAAGTTGACTTATTTAACATTTTCATAATAATTTAATAATGTGATGAACCCACAAAGTAATATCATTTTTCATCAAATTGCAAAACAGTAATAACGTTTTCATAAAATTGTAACAACGTAATAACATATTTCAGATAAATTTTCAACAGTTGTAAAATATTTAAGCAAATTGTAACAAGATTAGAAATATTACAACAAAGTAGTAACATATTTCAGAAAATTTCAACAAAGTTGTAAAATATTTCTCAAATTGTAACTAAAATAATAAAATATTGCAACAAAGTAATAAATAATGATGTTAATTGGGACAAATCAATACATTCTTTCGAAGACGGACAACAAATTAAAAAGAATATTGTAATAAATTGTGAAGTCTTTCAGTAAATTACAACAAAGTAATAACATATTTCGGAAATATTTCACCAGATGTAAATATTTAAGCAAATTGTTATAAGATTATAAAAATATTGCAACAAAGTAATAAAATAATACAACATTTTAAACTCTAGATCAATCCATCTTTATAGAAAATTAAATTTATCACTATAATATATGAATAAATATCCAAGGAAATTACGTTAACGTATAATAAATACAAATTTATCGTAAAAACATGTGTGTATTACTCACAAAACAAGATACATAATTTCTAATCAATCCATTTTATAGAAAATTAAATTTTATCTATATATTATATGAATAAAATCCTAAGAAAATTACGTTAACTGTATGAAAAATACAAATTTATCGTAAAAACATGTGTGTAATTTAAGAAAAATTAATGTTTCAAAAATATTTGAAAATCGACCAAGAACTTTGTTAATAAAGTGGAAAACAATTTTAATGCTTGAAGAAGATGTTTCAAAAAACAGCTGAACTCGCTCATTCTATCAATAGCCCAAACTATGAGACTCTAAATATTCCAATGTTTTCCATGAGATTGGATTTTTAGTATTAATAGCATTACTTATATTTTATTGATGAATTAAAATTGTTTATTTTACTTTTTAAAATAATAATAATAATAATAATAATAATAATAATAATAATAATAATAATAATAATAATAATAATAATTGAATTAAGTCACAAGAACGAAAATACATTGGTACTTTAATTCCAATCAAATCATATATAGAAAACTATTTCAATAACAGGATCGTTGAATAATTGTTTATAATTTAAATCTCCAACTGAAACTTCATTTTCCTAATCCCAAATTTGAACAGACGATCTAGTTGCAGGACATAGCCAATATATGTTTGGTGAGAAGATAAATCCATTAATGATATCACCTCTTTTCACAATATCACATTGTCTTCCTAAAGATAAATTCCATAACATTAAAGTTCCGTCCCATGATCCAGATAATGCAAATTGACCATCATTTGACATAACAACATCACTTTCAAATTCATCCCAAATAATCATTGATTTATCCCTTGATGCAGAAATAAGACTTTTTGGATAGCTTGGATTAATTGCAATCTTTATAATAGGTCTATCATGGCCAGTAAGAGATCTCAGTCACTTGTTCCATCATCTTTTTAACTAATTCTACTTTTTAAACTTCCTCCAAACCGAAACCTTTTAAAACAAAAACTAAAACTCGTAAAGTCTACAATTTACAAAATCAATTCATTTACATTAAATAATAAAATTACTCATTCCTCGCGTCTGTGTGCGCACACCAATACGAACACAAGTCTAACAATAACGCGCACACAGACGCGAAAAAAATCAACGACAAAATCGACTGAAACAATAATAATGATAATGTTAACTAATGTCAAAATAAAAAAGAAAGGCCTTAATCAAGTTCAATATAAAGTTCAGTACGTTTCAGCATTATTTTAGTATTGGTCAAATATATTAAGTAGTCGTTTAATTTGTATTAATTTATATTTTATAAAATTTTAAATTTCAAAACCGTCAATAAAATATATTTTTGGATATTTATTAATTATTAAATAACAAAATGAAGGAAATCTAATTAAATAATAAGAGATTAAAGTAAAAAATAGCTAAAGTTAATTTTTGTATTTACTACTTAGATTTTTTTGGATTTTACGAAGGTAAGTAAAATGATAAATTCATAATTTAAAATTCATTTAGTATAATTAAATAATTTTTACCGCAGAAAATGGAAAAGTATAAATTTGAAAAGAAATGGGGAGATAAAAACTTTGTTTGATTTTATTTATTGAGAGAAAAATGTATAAATTTCTAGATGTAAAGAATTTAAAAATATTATTATTAGAAGCTGCATAAACATCTTTTGAATTGTTTTTTAAATGCAGTTCAAAAGTCAACGACATAATTCCAAATATTTATTTAATGAAATATTGTATAATTTCCAAACAAATTTTCCCCGTTGAATAAAATATTTTTAAAACCATTTATCAAAATATTTCAATATTTAAAACATATTTATTTAAAATTTTTCATTAATAAAACTTCTTTTTTAAAAACCTATTTTAATATTTAATTTAAAAATTTCAACTTAAAAAATCCAATTTAAAAATTATTTAAAGTTATTTTAATAGTCAATTATTTACAATTTAAAATTATTTTGATAAACCATTGAAATATTTAACTCTCAGCTGAAAACACCTCACAATTATAAAGTCTCAAGGAAGTACTAATGAAATGAGAGCCTTTCTAAAAACAAATTATAAAATTAATTAATTGTAAAGAAATGCTGAACATGAACATGACAAAGCTGGTCTCACTGATAAATGTACGCAGTTCAATTCAATTGGCAAGATTTCAAACTATTTTCTTGCCAAAACCAAGGGTGTTAGCACGCATGACAATATGTGACGGATCATCCTTTAATATACTATGTACATTCATTGATGTTAGAAAAGGACTAATTGCACAATCTTACGCAAATATTCCGAATTACCCTAATACTGTCAGGAAAATAGTTTTTAAGTTTTAAAAAAATATCGTCTAGTTATGGTTCAAGATTTTTCAACCCGAATATTGCGTGATGAAAGATTCAGTTTACCGTTAGATGAATGAACCTCAATTTCTTTATATACATCTTTTATGTCGTATAAACTATTTATTGTATATGGATTCATATTCTTTTATGTTAAATTATTTATTATACTATGTTTTTATGTCACAATTGAATTTTGAATTAAATATTTGTTTTTTTTCACATTATATTTAATGCCGGTATTGGTTTTTGGTCCGGTATTGTAAACATCAAATGTCACAGAAAACTAAATAAATATCAAACTCCAATAAGTATCACACGAATTATTAAAAAACGTATTGTAAAATTTAAAATTTTCAATAACAAAACTCTAAATATTTTTCTCACTAAAAAAACCTAAAATTTAATTTTCAATGTAAAAACCATATGTAACTTTACAAATAATAAAATTACCCAAATTGTGTTTTACAAGAGTTGTCTAAAATGTTTCTATCTAAACAATAAAATATCTTGTAATCAAAAAAACATCGATATATTTACTGATTCATAGTCAAGCTATTTAATAAATACAATGTCAATTGAAAATAAATCAGTGGTGAAAATTGAATAAAGTTCTTACAATAATAAAATATCTAATGTAATTTAAAATTAAATTTCTAATTATTCTGATATCAGAAAAAATAGAGGTTTAATTGAATGATTTTTAAAAGGCACGAATAATTTCATTTTTACCTGTTTGCATGGAATTTATATTTTTTAATTATAAAAATTATTTTTCATTTACTAATTGTAATTTTCTATTAAAACAGAAGAATGAAGGTTCATTAAATACAATTCTGTCGATTTAAAAAACTGAGACTTCAAAAAAATTAACTCAAAAAAGCAGCATTATTTAGCAAAAATTACAATAAGGAATAAAAAATTACAGAATTCATATTTTCAAATAAAAACCATCCCTAAAAACCAAATATAAATAATTTTATTAAAAATTAATTAATTATATAAAATTTATTCTTAAAATAAAGACATCAAAATTATTTTAAATTAAATCAACATGTAAAATAAACTTAAACTTATAAATAGATTCTAAACAGTACTGTATGTCAATCTAACGCAAACTAAACAAATGGTATCAAACAGAACCGGTGTAATTAATTTATATATGTATAGAAAAAATAAACACCTATTGGAAATGATAACAAAAAAAACATCGATATATTACTGATTTATAGTCTTCAAGCTCTCTTTTTAATAAATTCAATCTGAAAAAAATATTATAAGAACTTTTTTTAATTTCACCGCTGATTTCTTTTCCATTGACATTGTATTTATTAAAATACGTGACTATAAATCAGTAAATATATCGATGTTTTTGATATTCTCGAATTTTCGGCACTGCATTTTTCAAGTGAAGGAAATATATCCAAATTAATATTCAGTATTAATATCCAAAATTAATATCCAAATTAACCTGAACCAAATTATTTATTCCAAATGGACTTAATAATTTGTATATTTCTTAGAACACATCATTTTTCTTAATCAACAAAGTCTTTCCTTAATACCGATTAAAAATATTCATTTGCTATCACTTTTATTAGCTTTCTTGGTTAATCATCTTTTCTATAGATTTACTGAATAAAGTACAATTTTTGATAGGTTGTTGGATTGTTTTTACTATAACAACAAAATAAATAATGTATATCACTGATCTTTTAAAATTGATAAAATTTAGAATTTATTATTACTATTTTTATTAATATTGTTATTATTATTATTATTATTATTATTATTATTATTATTATTATTATTATTATTATTATTATTATTATTATTATTATTATTATTATTATTATTATTATTAAATTGATATTTATTATTTAATTTTGAGAAATTATATCCAAATTCCCAGACAAAAATATTATTTAATGTCATCTAATTTATATATATCTTTTATTATTTCCTTTAAAATTTTTTTTTAATTTCATTTAAATTTCATTTCATGTCGGTTGTTTACTCAATGAGACCTTATTTGATTTATTTCAAAAATTTAATTATTTGTAGATTTTTAAAAATATTATCATTTTTTTACAATTTGTAAACTTTGCTTTTACTTTAGTTTACTAAATTTTAAATAATTGTGCATTTTAAACCACAGTTATTGTACATTCAAATTTAGTTCTAGCTTTATTCACTATTCCATATTATTTTATTGAAACATTTAATTATTATTTCCATTTTGAAAATATTTGCTCAACAAAACTTTATTTTAATTATCTTTTAATTTTGAAAATTTAATTTAAAAAAATTTCAATTGTTATGTCATTTTAGGTCGATTGTTGACTTTATGAGTATTTATGTAAAAAATTTCAGCATTGAAATCTTATTAAAATTTACTTGACACCAGCTTTTTGCCAAATATATTTTAAGACCAGAAATTTTTGTTTAATTAAATTTACTTATATTTTTTTATTCATATATTTGAGTGAACAAAATTTTCTATCAAAATTAACCACACATACTTTTGTTATTTGGAAAATTTTGAAAAAATTTTTGTATCAATTTAACCCTAATTTCTCAGTCGATTTCACTTCTTAAATAGCTAAAACATATACAGAGTAGCAATCAGAACCTTAAAAATTCTCATAATTATTTGTCATTTAATCAACATTCAACCAACTAAAACTCTCACTTGAGATTAAATTTTCCTTTAGACAGATCTATTCAAATGATCTTAATTCTCTATTATAATCACTTCATTATTCAACCGATTCGAACCCTTAAAATCTATGTAAGTACCCAACTGATGAATAAATATACCACTTATTCATCGATATCTGAAACAAAAGGCTATTCATGTTAAATATTAAGTCTAATAAATATTAGGTTTCCATCTAGGAAAATTCAAATATATTTAAATCATTATTGTTATTTTTTATAAATGAAAACCCTCAAAAAGATTTTCTCCGAATCACTTCGATCCAAAAGTTCATAAAATTCTTTACTAAAGGTCATATCGATAGCATTTCGTTTTTTCAAAATATATTACAATAATTTACCTTTTAATTAAATGATCAACCTAATTTTAAATACCTTTTTTTAAACTTTAATTTAATAATTACACATCCTTTTTAATCAGTCCATACAATTATATTCAACGTAAAAATTCTTAGATTATATTTATCAATAAAAAAGTATATTGGCACTAAAATTATGTACCAAAATGTGAGAAATGAATTTATAAAACTTATAGAATTTACAGAGACCAAAATAACTTTCACTATTATTTAAGCTTATTGATCCAGAAAAATTACTTTGATTTTTAATCGTGAAAAATATTAAGACTCTTTTCATTAAAAATTTTAAGATTTTTACTTTAGATTTTACCTTAGAATTTTTTTAGATAAATTTTAATGTATTTTATCGAGATATAATAATTAGGCCTTTTAGTGAGGTAAAAAAAATTATAGAAAATTGAAAAAAAATTACTTTAAAAAATTATAATTGTGGTAAGTCTCAAAAAATGATTGTTCAAGCCAAATATATCATAGGTCATAGTCCTAATAATACACTACTAGTATTACATACATTCAAAGCAGAAATTTGCAGCTATTAGGATGGGGCAATAACATCCTGATAAATGAAATAAAAATCAAGGAAATAAATGAAGAAAACCTGTACACCTACTTGGGAGTCTCAATAAGAAATACGAAGAAAAACGACCTAAATGAGATATTCCAAGAGGTGGAGAGTAAAGTCAAATACATATTTAACTCATTGCTACGTGCTCAACAGAAAGTAGAGGCATATAACTCATTCTGCCATTTGAAATTTATATTTATTCTACAAACCGAAGAGATAACTGAAACTCAAGCCGAAATACTCGTCGAGAAAATCAGACTAATGATCAAAGATAAAAATATACTCGGTCTTTCCCTCAAAAGCCCTTTCATGGACGCAATATTTTACGCTCCAAAAGAAAAAGTGGGCCTTGACATAACTAAATTTGTGGATGAGAAGTTGATTCAATCGATTTGTAGATTCTGAAAACTGGTCAACAGCAGCCATGCAACACTTGTCAACATCCTCTTAGGGAAACTCATGGATGTTCCCGAGACCAGAACAGAGACCCCAACAAACAACCTAACAGATGCACTATAAAACTGGATGGAACCTATATTCACAAAAGATCAGGTTCTGCTATGAAAACATGGCTGGACCGAATCAAAAACGCAATTATTGAATTATATAAAACCCATCATTTAAAGATAACCTTTATAACCAGGAAAGTCATGTAGGATGCTGTAAAAAATTCATTACTCAAGAAAAACCAGAAGAAGTGTTGCCCCCAAATCTTGAAAAAACATCGCAAAACCTTCACGAGATTATTCGTGAGGCGTACTTTAAAAAAATGAACCGAGGCCAATTGCCAGGTCATATACTGCGGCTTCCTCAATCTGAGAGTACCAAATGGAAAATGCCAAAAAGTCTAAAATACTACGAAAGACGCTTCATTATTAAGGCTCGCGCAAATATGCTTGACCTTAATATGAATCAGTTCAACCAAGGTACCAGAATTGGAACAACAAAATGCAGGAATTTTGAAAACATCATGAATCATCCATCCGTGATGCTAACATGTGTGTAAGGGGAACCAGAATTCGAACTAACAAAAATAATGAAGGACCAAACTGGATTAGGATTAATTAGGACCAAACAGATGAATTTCGAAACAGAAACGAGACCAAAAGAGGCAAAGGAGATGGTTAAGTCAGATATTGTCGTCCGAATGAAGGATAAGATCATGACCATAGACATCAAGTGCCCATTCGATGACAATATTGCAATAGAAGCCTCAAGGACGGAAAACCAAAACAAATACCGCAAACTCTCCCAAGACATCCAAGATGAAATCAGAATACACACAACAGTATATACATTCGTTGTGTGTTAACTTGGAACTTGGGACAAACGGAACAATGACATCTTCAGTAAACTTGGCATCAAATAAGAAGAATATTTTTAATTTACCTGTAAAAACAAAAAAGATCGAACGAGTTATAAAAGAATCACGAAAGACCTATGAAAGTCACTGAGGCTTTCATCAATAACAAGAACAGAACATATCAAAATGATTGTGTCAGCATCGTTAAAATGGCTGACAAGAAAATTCACCACACGATACAGTAGCTTAGCTACTGCATTTATTTCTTACATATTAATGATGTAATTGTACATATTTTATTAATAAATATGACTTTTTTTTAGATTGTGTTGATTTTATAAATTTGAATTTTTAAAAAATAAGTGAAATAAATGTTTATTCCAGACTTAATTATTTTATGAAATTAAATTTTACTTCTTTATTAATAACATGATTGATTCTAAATAAATATGAAAATATATTTATTTTTATTAAAATTTTATTTATAGGTGTTTGTTCGGATTAAATATATGATATTACTTTGAAACGATAAGTGCGGAATTTTAAATGCAAATAAGTCGAAAAGTTTAATTTATTTTATTACTGATAAAATGAATATATTTGAAAAATATCTTGAAAATATCAAATTGAATAAGTTTGAAAATGAAATTATAACGGATAATATATTGAATATTGTTAATAATTTTGATGAAAATGGTAGAACATTATTACATTGGGCAGCCTTTTTAGGTAATAATGCAGCAGTTATTTATTTATTACAAAATGGAGCTAATTCAGCAATGGTTAGTGAAAATGACGAGAACTTTCAAGCGATTCATTTTGCTGCTGTTAACAATCATGTTAAATGCATTGAAACTTTACTTGAGTTCGGAGTTTCAATCGAATCTTGTGATATGTACAGAAGAACTCCATTGAATATATCGGCATTTTATGGTCGCATTATAGGTACCATGTTTTTGTTGTCTAAAGGAGCTGATTTGAACCATCAGGATATGAATGGGAATCACTCCATTCATTTTGCAGCGTTGAGTGGAAATAGCGACCTGTGCCAGATATTATTATATTCTGGTGTTGACATTCGTATTAAAAATGATTTCGGGGAGACTCCATTTCATTTAGCATGCAGAAAAGGATCAAAGCGGTTGTTGAAGTCTTTGATGAGAAATGACTGTAAATTGATAACGCAAACGGATAATAAAGGAATAAGCGCATTGGGTCACGCAAAATTCAATCACAACAAAGTTGGACTGGAATTTTTCAAAAGTGAATTGAAAAAATCAAATGTTGTCAATTTCAACTTTAAAACGACAGACTTAATGTATGGACGGGGAGGTTCAAAATTTCCTTTAATGCTGGTGATATTTTTGATTTACTTTTGGGGGATTTCGGCTTACCTTAGAAAGGTTCTCTATTTTACATATTCTGATTGGCCGATTTTAAATTGGTTGCTGATTGTCAATGGGATAATTTTAACTTTGAATTTGTATGCGGTCAATTCGATTGAACCGAGCTACTTGCCGAGATACACGAAAGAGTACGATGAAACATTGAAGAATGTTTCGTTGCGCAATCAGAATGAGAGTGAAATTTTAGAGATTTTCAGTCGATTATGTCATACTTGCCGAACTGTTCGCATAGCGCGAGCGTCACATTGTGGCATATGTCAGCGCTGTGTGAAAAATAAAGACCATCATTGTCCGTATGTGTACAATTGTATCGGGTTTAGAAATCGCCAATATTTCCTCTTGTTTCTTCTTACTCTTTGGATTGAGTTGAGTTTGGGGATTTTTTTCTCTGGTCTCATTTATTTTCACTATGGATATCGGTTTTGTTTTTATGAATATTTCGGACTAGGATTTTTGTTTTTATTTTACGCATTTGTCAATGCAATGATTGTCGGAACTTTTGCCAATGCTCTCAGAAATATCACTACAAATGAATCGTTGAAATGGGAGAAATATGGCTATGAATATTTGCGGAATAAAAATGGACAATTTTTCAATCCGTATGATAAAGGTTGGCTTTTGAATTTTCTTGAATATTTTCGGATTATTATTGAATTTAAAAATAGAAATTTGATCGATGTTTAGATACTCACTGGTTTTATTTTAATTGCTTTTAGTTTGTTTTAATTAGCTAAAAATAAATATCTCTTTTGGATATAATAAAAATTTGAATAAACTTATTTTTAATATTCTTTGCTTTGTTTTATATTTTTTTTTGGAAATTTTACAAATTCATCAGTTGGCAAAAATTTTATTTAAGAAATTTGTTTTAATGATCAATGGTAAAATTATTGAGGCGATCCACATAACACGTAAAGCGCACAAAGAATATTTAAAATTATTATGAACTAGCTGAATAAAACAAATATAAAAATAAATAAAACAAAAATAAAAAAATTGAAAAATGCAAATATTTGCACACGGAACGCAATTTTAAAAGCATAAAAATAACAAATCACCGAAAAAAGGCACAAAAAATAGAAAAATACTACATTATCATTGTCCAAAATTCTATTAATGAATTTTTTAGGATTTTATTAGTTTATAAAGCTACCGTTTGATTTATTAATTGAGAATTAGTGGATTATTTGATTAATGGTTTAATAATTAGTGGAGTAGGCATCATGAAGGATCGGAAGAGAAGGTACAGGTTGCTTTCTCACATGCTAATTCATGATGCATGCTCGCTAACAGCAGGACAATAAAGGTTGAATCTATCCCAGTGGTGGCCAACCCAAATCAATCGAAGGGCCAAGTTTTCGGAAAAATACTATCATGGGCCACAATAAATTCATTTAAATAAATATAACTCGTTTTTACGATTCAAGTAAACTTAGAATCAATTTTTTAAATTAAAAACATGCTTAATTCGAATATGAATTCTAAAAAAGACAATTATTGATTTGATGTTTAAAATTGTGTCCGGGCCACATCAAAACGCTTCGCTGGCCACCGGTTGGCCATGGCGGCTCTATCCTAATCGCATTCCACTGCATTGTTGCTGGCTTCATCCAGAGCTATATTGCCGTCAACAAGCTCGTCTTAACATGTTTATGAAAAACCACACATTTTCTCAAACAATTTTCGTCAACATACAAAAAATTGTTTATTACAAATCCAGTATTTTCTGATAGGATATAAAATGTTAGGAAAGGTCACTAAAATGCAATTTTTAGCCCATCTCATTCCAAATTAAACATTAATATGCAAAAATTGTGTCATTTTGTCTCTATGTACGACGTGTTACGGTTAAATCACTTATCAAATTTCGTTAATTTTAAATACAAATTTATTTTCAAGTTTAAATTATAAAAACTAGCTGTTAAATAATTTCCCAATTAAAGACATTATTTTGATCTATTAAATTTAGAAAAATTTATAATAAATTTTCTGTGAATTACTTGAATTGTTTTAAATACTTGCAAAAAATATCATTTTTTCATTATTGGTATGAATTTGTTGGGTTATGGGTTAGTGATAATATTTGCAAAGTTAAAATTCATACTCTGACTCCAAGCATGTCTTTGACTGATGCACAAATAACACTTGATAACAGAAATCTTTATAGATATTCACAAATAATGTTCACTTTACACTGACAATTGATTCAATACTCTGCTTGGTGACTATACAATGCTTATTGCAACACGCAGTGAGGAATAGCATTTGTGTACAACACCGGATTAAAAGATCACTAACTACCGATTGGTTTATCGACTGTGACTTTTAGTTGGTTGTTTTCTTTGACCTTTTTCTACAACTTTATTCAAATATTCAAATAACTTCTAATCTTTCTGACAATTATTCTTCACAATTATTCTTTAACAATTATTCTCCAACAAATCGTTTCCCAATAAACTACTCGTCTCAATGACTTCTATAAAATTTCTCCCCAATTTCTTCGTTAGTTTTATCTTCTTTTTCCGTAGACTCTTGCCTCGTTTTCCGTTCTAAATTTTCGTCTGATATTTTGTGTCAATTTCTCAGCAACAGTTCCTCTTTATATAGCTCGTTTCATTTGTGGCACTAGAGATAATCGATTGTTTCCCACTTCTCTTTCTCCCGCATTTCCCGACTGTTCCCATTTTATCTCTGATAGGTGTCGAGATATGTTTTGCTTTTCCTCTTTTTTGTTAGGCCGACTTCTCCCAGGCAATCTGATATCTCTTTTCCCTCTTGTTCTGTTTTTGGAATTTGAAATTCCTTTCCTCCTATGTACTAATTTATTTGTAATTACCTTTGTTTTGCTTTCTTGTTTGTTTTTATTTGTTTGGTTTCTTTCTTCCATTTTCCATTTTTTTGCTTTCGTTTCCTTCTCCGAGTTCCCCTAAATCGTCCCGTTTGTCATAACGATTTCACCAAAGTAATTTAATTTATTTATAAATTTGTTATTTAGGTATCCTAAAGAAATTTATTCTGAACTTCCTCTTTCTCTAGTTAATTATTATCAAACTTTGCTCATCTCTATTTTCTCCCAACATTTCTGAAATTATAAATATTTGCTGAAGGTTTTAAAACAAAAATATGGTAAATTTATGAGCACGTTTAAAATAAAATACAACTTCATTGAAGCAAACCGTACTGACTATTGTTCTTTTAAAGTTATATTTTTCAGTTTGAACTATGTAAGTCATTAAGCATAAATAAAATAAAAATTGTTTTTGATTTACACGAGTTTGAATAAACAAAAAAGCATTTTAATAAAATTATATTTACTATAATCAATGTGTGGTTTAAATTACTAATGTACCATTTAAAGATTTTTGATTACAAATATTAATTAAATTATTTTAAGTGTGTTGTTTAAATATTTGAGATTTTGGCGCGATGTTGATTTTTAAAAGAAATTGAAGTTAATATTGATTCAAAAATTTTTCAGTTTCTCCAATGGTCTACTTGACGAGTTTTCATAATAATTTCGAATTTTTCGACATAGAATTAAATTCTCTACAAGATCATATGTCATTTTAAGAAGTTTTTGATTTTCAACTTAATGGTGAAAACAAATCAATTTAATTATAAAAACAAAATTCCCAAACTTGACAGACAATGTTGTTTTTTGCTTCCTTATTGACATTTAATTTAATTTGACGAGTTTAGAGTCATGTAAAAAAAGCTAAAAATTTACTCTGTTGCCATAATAAAAAGCCAAGATAAAGTGAAAATTAGAACTAGACATAGCTGAACCAGATTTGTTCAACTTTAAGTTATTTCCATTAGAACAGTTTCCTACCCTCTTTATACCATGCCCCACCGTAGTATTGTCAAAGTCCGACTGGCCCCTTTGAAGTAGCTGTCAAAATTCGATAATCAGTTTTGCCAGTATGAAAAAATATTGGTCGATGAAATTATTGTATGTACGTTGTTATATTTAGTCGTGAATGAGCATATTATATTAAATATATTGCTGAAGTGTTTCACCTCTGAACCGCGGTGCCTCACCGTGGGAAACACTGCGTTAGAAACAATGAAAATTGTGGTAGGAATAAAACTTCATACACTGATCCGATCAGTCTGATCCAGGACACGAGAAGTTGGATTATATTAACTCAACAACAGTTTCCTCGCGTTCCCTGTGAAATAGCCATCTTCGTTTTACATGTACGGTGCAGTATTGATTAGCAAGAAATTTCAATATTGTGTAAATGTATCGATCACCATATAATATTGATCTGGGTGTTCAGTGGACCAAATAAATCGATTAATTTAATTTGTAATTTATTCAAAGTTATAAAAAATAGACCACAAAAACCATCACAAATCCACCTTCAGCATCATCAAACACAAGTGACGTCATAGCAGCACACAAATCCCTCCTATCCTCATCAATTCCTCATCAGTCGTTAATAATAATTGAAAAGAAAAACTTTTTTGAACGCAAAATCGATCGAACGCGTATCGATAAAACCGTCAGAAAATTGCGTCATATAATAAAATGCACAATCACAACTGAAACACACTCATTGCATTCAAATAAAAAATCAGCCAATCAAATTGCAGCAAAGCCATTATTGGCTTTCACAAGCAGAAAATTGCTCGTATGCCTCATACACGTCATCGGGTTCCAGCGGTTGCGACATCGACAAGCAAACAATGTAACCATCACGTAACTCGTTTTCCGGAACGGCGTCGGCAAACTGTCCAATGAATCGATCGTGACAATCGAGAATGTTCAACACGTACGGAATAACGGCCGAATGAAATTTGCCCTCTATCAAATCGGATTTGAGAGTTCGGAATATTTTCAATGCCAATTCTCGGAACGAGAAATTGTTTTCGGCATCGGTTTTCCAGATAAGAAACTTTGCCAGTTGATCGGATATGCTAGAGAGAGAAAATAGCAAAACTCCCAAAATCGTTTGATGGCGATAAAATTTACAGAACATTTCCCAGAGAAACCCAGCAAAATGATAGACGTAAAACTCGGAATATTTTATCCGAGAAACACGAGTCAAAATTAAAAGTAAATTTTTTATTTCTATAAGCAAATTTTCATTTGAAGAACTGCTGTATCGATCGATATTTATTCGCAAGCTCTCGAAGCAAATTTCAACAGACCTTTCTTTAATTTTCTCGTATTCGTTTAAAACATTAGGTAATGGTTTCAATTTGGTTATCAAAATCTCTGGTAGCATAGAGTCTAACATATTTATAAGACCAATAACATTATTTGCATTTATGCTTGTTTCAGATTTTGAAGCTAAGTCACACAGGTAATTAAATAATACGTTAAAAAATATAGCTGTATCTTGGAAATTATCAATACTAATCTAATATATAATACTTAAAAAATATTATCAAATAATTAAATGCACTTTACATTGGACATAATTGCTTCAATATTTAGTGAATCCCATGATGTAAGAAGAATGTTAAAAAATGTCTTCAAATTTACATCAACTTTCCCGTCTTTAAAATTAAGACTTAAAATAATTTCAATAAGCTATATGAAGAATTTTTGTTCATAACTTAGCAATGAAAAATGTTACTAACCTTTTCTTCTGTATTCATTAAATGCAAATTTTTAAATACAATTTTAAAGCATTAAATTGAAATTAAGCAAATTTTAGAAAACAATTTACGTAATTATTTCAAAATATAATAATAAAACTTGTCAAAATTAATTTTAAAATATTATTTAAAAATTCAAGGCTTTTTTATTATAATATTTACATTAATTCTAAATTATACGTTTTAAACAAAATTTACAAAATTTTATTTTCTCAAAATAGTCGCACAAATAGCTATTTGCTTTAGTTTTATTTAACTTTAATGATGATATAAAGACAAATAATGTTAGCCTCGCATTTTGCTTTGTTTTTGTGAGTTGGATCAAGTTCGAAGAAAATAAATTATTTAAGTACCTATGGTTTGAGTAGTAGTAAATAATAAAAACTAGACGGGCTATTTAATGAGCAGGTTCTCCTTAAGTCGTTTTCTAATGAAATTATACCAATTTGTATGAGACAAAGTGCAATATTGTATGGAAATTTTACATAATTTTAACACTTCAATAATATATTATTTTGCTGCAAACCAACAGCTTTATGCTTTTATTAGTCAAAATTAAACTTGATTCTAAATTAAACTCTCCTAGCAAGAACGATATTTAAAACGTTGATTTCCAGTAATTATCCTCAGTAAATAGTAAAATATCCAAAATTTAGGTCTAATTCGAATCACAATTTTGTAGATTTCCTCGGAATCTCCTATAATTTAACTCTATCCAGAAACTTAAGTGTATTCGAAGTTCAGACGTCTCAGTTCAATCTTTGGAAAATGAAGTCATTATTCGCGGTTTTTTCTTAGGATTATTAGATTTTTACGTGTGGGTTTGTGGTCGTTGACACACACACACACACACACACATATATATATATATATATATATATATATATATATATTATATATATATATATATATATATATATATATATATATATATATATATATATATATATATATATATATATATATATTCCATTGATTCAAATTATCGGTAGAAGGCACTATCCTACGAAATTTCTAAAGCTTTTCCTTCAAAACCTTTCTGAGCTCGTAGTTGTTCAACCGGATGACACCGCTATACTGAAACCCTTCGGAATTTATCATCATTGAAGATTGAAAATTACCACCGGAGCCAAAATTTTAATTATTCTTTACTTTACTAGTTAGTGTTGGGTATTTTGTGCAAGTCGGTCTCACTGTCTGGCTCCGTGGTGTCCTTTTATGAAGTAAATCAAACAATCCCAACACAATAATATTTTTTCGAAATTATAACAATAACACTTTTCTTTTATGACACACTTTAATGAAACAATCTCCGTTTACACAACTTTAAACAATTTTTTTTACTCCGCACACTATTCAATTTCAACCTGAATCTTGTGCAGGGATTAATCTTGCAACCGGAGATTTCCCTTTCTGGTATGCTGGATTCAAAACGATTTGGTTAGGACTAAGTTAAATTCACCTTCTCTTCCTTTCCCTATACTACCACTTTTCTTTCTTCGACCTACTGACAATTCTGTTTACTTGCAGGTCGCTTTTATACTCGTCTTAGATATTTTTTATTTTCTTATCAAACTACTTTAAATACTATTTCCGGCTTCCTCTTACCGACCTAATTAGTTTAGGCAATTTATTCATTTTTTATAGTTTGTCCCAATTTAATTACTCGTCGACTAATTCGATTTCCTCTACCTAATTTGATTGATCACTCGGGTATTCTCATACTGCTAGGGTTTCCTATTAGCTCGGGTTTCTATTATCCAATTAATTTTTTAATTAATTTTAGTTTTTTGTAATTATATTTAAATTCGTCTCATTGTTCGACATTCAACCATATCAGGTTTCCCCGGAAAATATTCATTTTTATTTTTTTCTGATTTTTAATTAATATTTTTGTACTTTAAATTATTATTATGAATTTGATGTTTTTATTGATTTTCACCTTGTAAGTGTACCTGTCTCGTTGAACCCCAACACTAGTAAAAATTGCAAAACACAACAAAAAATATAAGTCCCAAGTCATCAAACATTTCTTATAGCACGTCTGCCTGCCGTTCGATTTAATTATATTTCTTATTCGCGTCTGTGTGTGCGTTTCTTTGTTTCTGTGATTGAAATTGTTCGAATTGATTGGTTTTATTTGTTTGTTGATTTATACATTATTGAATTCTGGAATTGTCTTTCTTGATATTGTGGTTTTTCTTTGGTTATTTTTTGGCATTTACTGTTTGCTTTCTTTGCTGGAATTTGGATTTTATAATCGATTGGAATTTTTAGATAATATAAGTTTGTGGATCTTTAAATTTTACTTTGATTACATTTGCCAATACAGCTTAATATATGATATAGAATTATGAATAAAGCAAAATCTTTGAATAATGTTGATTTGAGTCCAGATGTTCTTCCGCATTCTGATGAACCGATTTTGATATCAATGCATATAGCAAAAACTTTAGTGAATACAGAAAAGATAAAATCGATGAAGTGTGATATGAAGCATCCTTTTAGTGATTCAATCATTGACTCGTCGAACGGAATTAAAATCGGAATTCACTGAGAAAAAGAATGAGAAGCGGTCGGCGAATTGGTTCGAATCTTAGTGGACAAGTTCAATTTAGTAAACACAAATCTAAGAATTTAATGAATTTCAAATGCATTAATATTCCAGTTGAAGATTTATTTAACAGGAACAGATATCAATTGTGCTTTTGACCATTCTAAGTTAGACAATGTGAGAATCCAATTTGTTTGGCAAGGAACCAATAGTCTTTCCGGAATACTTCCAGAATTTCTCCCAAAAGCTTCTCCTGAATATTAAACATTGAGTTAAAAATTAACAATACGAGTTAAACAAAACTCGTCTACCCAAACATACTTTATTACACCAGATATTTCTATTTTTAATTAATTTCTATTTCTATTATTTCTGTCACAAAGTAAAAATTAATCTAAATTGGTAAGAATTAATTATATTGCTTTTTTGCCAGAAATTATTTCTAGGCTTCTTAAATTCGATGAAAATATATAGATATTTTCAATTGAAATTTTGGGCTCGAGCCGCGAATTGAGAACGTTTTTTTAATGAGTAATTCATAACATAAAAACCGCATCAAGTTGAACTAAAATCTATGATCATACGCCAAATAATACAAAATAAAGTACACAACACATTGAAGATAAATAAAACACTTTTGGGCTAGAACTGATTTCTAAACCCAAAGTTAGGAAGGGGACGAAATGTGTCAGTACACCTCATGCATACGCAGCATTAAGTTTACTTAAATAAAAACAATGATAATAGAGAGATAATATACCCAAAAATAAAACATCTGAATTAAAAATAAAATAAAACATGAGCAAGAAGTATCACACGAAAACTTACTCAAATATAACCGAAAGACTATAAAACAACAACAAAAATTCGAATAAAGGCGATGAGTAAAAATTAAAAAGAAAAATAAAGAAAACCTCCATAAAATCTTACGTAAAGAAAGTTATATCAAAATTTTGAATAAAAATCCAGAGCAATCCATAAAAAAATGGCGAAATCTATCATAGCCGCCAAACGACCCAATAAAATTTATAAAATATAAATATTTTAGTTTAAAATATAAAATTTTTAGAAAAAGATTCACAAAAAACAATTTAAAAATAAGAAATTTAGCATGGAATGTTCTGGAAATGCCGAAATCCATCATGGAGGCAAATTTAATAAAAAATAAAATTTCAAAAATAAAAACAAAAATTCTTACTGAAAAATCGCCATCAAAATCGATAAAAATTTAAAATCGAACGTTCTAGAATTAAAATAATTCGAATTTGTTTTACTGCGTCAATGCACGCATGCATACTTGCACACCAAAAATAGGGTATATAAACTAACACATTTCGTCACTTTAAAATGCTTACTCTTATGCCAAAATTTTAATTTTGATTTTTCAGAAATTGAAAGTAAGAACGATTGTGTTGTGAATTATAAATTATTATAGTTTAAACCTCATGTTCATTTATTCGTTTAACTATAGAAGTGTAAGTTTGAGTGAGATCGTCGTTTATCATTGTTTATGAAACGAGATCCCAGCCAACCCTGCACCTATGCATTTTTCGTTGTTGAATCCACAACCCTCAACGAGTACGGGTCTATGACCCAACATGCACCTAAAATGAAGACTTTTTGCAACCAAGGTGCGACACAACTGCAAGGTCCATCGGTAGAGTTGTGAAGGTAAACCCGTTTTGGTAGTCAGCTGGGCATTACGACCGTGCGAATGAAATAAACTTATCAAAGTTAAAGGTATATGACCTTACATAACAATTGGGCTTATCGTAGTGATCCAGTGTGGCCACGAAAGTAAGCAAATTTTAATTAATCCGACTATTTTAAGTCTCTTTGAGACTCTGACAATGAGAAAAGGAACAGAAAAAAATTAATTAAAAATTAAATGAAGTAAAATAAAAAAATAAATACATTTAAAAATTGAAACTAAAGAAATTCCAGTAAGACTGATAAAATAATAAAAATTAAAATAAAAGTAGTTGCAATTATGTAAATTATAAAATTTATGGAATTAAATGGTTAAAATTGAAGAAAATTAAAATAAAATTAGCTAAAATTATTTAATATTATAAAATATACAAAATTAAATTATTGAAATTAATAAAAATTCAATAAATTAATTAATTAAATCAATTAAATTAAAAATAAATAATTACATACACTCATGCATACATGCAAAAGTGATTCAAATTTTACTGCATTCTGCTTGGATCTAGTTGCTAGAGAATGCGTGGATGCACAATCAAAATCAGTATGAATACTGATTGCAAATTTATTTGAACAACATTGGTTTGACAGAGAAAAAATTTGTTATTTCAGACAGTGTAAACATTGTTTCAGACTATAAACACATGCTCTCAGTTTTTAGTTTTATGCCATCGTGGTAAGTTTGGATTGGATTTGGTAATTTTATGTGAGGTATAATTTTTATGTAATGTTTTAAGTTAATAAATCTTTGTATTCAATTTAGTTCTCGTTAATTTTTTTTTGTTGTTTTTTGTAATTGTTTAATACTTATTTAAATTTTTAAGTTTTAAATAATATTTTTTATTAGGTTCAACTTTTACATTTATTAATTTTGAATAGTAGTTACAGTGGAGCTGGGATCCAGTAGGCCACAGCTTAAGGATTGATCGGGCCATAATGTGGGGGCTTCTCCACTGGTCCGTCGCCTTAAGTATTTCTAGTGGAACATAGGTTAAAATTAGAAATATAGGCAGATCTATGGTCAAAATATTTGAAAGATAGGCTAAATCTTCATAAATATTACGGAAAACGCATAGTAACATTTATTAACAGAAAAATAAAGGCGGATCTCTGCGCAAATATTTTGAAGATAACACTAAAAACATCGAGAAATGAGAACCACAATCAAATGAATACATGACAATAATCTAACAATAGAATAGATCATGAACAACGACGTAAGACCTTCTATTGGCAGCCCAGAGCCCGAAAATGAAAATATCATGAGGAGTAGTTTTAGCAATAGAGCTCACCTGCTCATGGATTTTCAACCATTGTGTAAAGTCCCAACATGGTTGTCGCCATGGGTATACAGATGAATTATGTTTTTATTGTGATAAATTAGTAAGTTTTTTAATAATTGAATTATATTTTCATTAATAAATTATGCTTATTGATCCAGAAAAATTACTTTCATTTTTAATTATGAAAGATGTAGGATAACTGTAAATAATACCTGTTTAAAATAATATTATTGCATGTTTTAATTTGTATGTCTGATTATTATGTTATGTATGTCTGAATGTCAAAGGTGTAATATTGTATTATTGATACATGCCTGTATCTTGCTAAAGATTACTTCCTTCGGAGGGATGATCAGTTTATGATATTAATAAATTATGTCTCAATAAATTATATCTCCAACTCACAACAGATAACCCACTGGAAATTTTCTTAGAAGGAACTAGAAGATTTTAGAAATTTACTCAGACTCCAATCAATTACAAAAAAGGTTCATAATACCATTCATGTTAACCGAGGCGACGAAATTATATGAAAGAGTCATTGAAGAAATCGACTATTATGAAGAGAGATGCAGAAGAACCATCAAATTTAGAAAGTGATTAAAATGAAGCTATCCGTTACTAAAAATGATAATGAATCAATGAAGAGATTGCGGCTATGAAACCATTCAAAAGAAGTTATGCAAATGTGGTCTAAGATCGGAGTCAATATCTAGCTCAACAATATCGACAATCACAACCACGACAACAAAACGACAAAGAGTTCGAGAAATCAGCCTACCACACAGAGAACCATTTAGAAACAATAATAGAATTGTAGATCAAAGGAATTTACTTCGTCAACCATCAATGCAGACATCACAAAACAGATCTGATTTTTTAAATTAATTTGATCAGTCAAATCGAATATATGAACAACGACGATCAAAACAATGCTGGAAATGCAAAGAAGTAGCACATTTCTGGGCTCAATGCCCGAACATAAAGTGATCTCATTGCAAGAAGACAGTCCATTTTGAATTTCAATACTTCGATTTAAGAGGATCTCAAAGCTACAGATATCAACAGAATATTTTCTGCTAAACATATAAATAAAATATAATTATACTTAAAAAAGAGTTAGTGGGCCTGTTTATTATTAACAAAAGAAGAAATATCGGGCTCAAAGTTTGTCAGTTTAAGGCTGGATCCTACAGCCATAGAGTAGATTCATTCCTGCGAAGAGGATGGTGATAAGGAAAAAGCGCGGATCTCTCGGAAGCAGCACTAGTAGAGTAATAATTTGACTGCTTTAATAGTGTTTATTGTCCAATTAATATATATATATATATATAATAAAGTAATTCGTGTACTGGGAGCTGCTTACCCGCTTACCGGTAATGGTACGCGTACCCAAGATTGGGAATCCCTGCTCTTTAATATTATCACTTAGAAATAAGTCAATTTGTTATAATAAATACAGTTATTACACGATTATAATAAATAATATGTTTTATACGGAATTTACATATAAGGCAATTTTGATAATAATATTTAAAAAACATGTTTTATAATAATTCACAATTCACATTAATTAAGGTTAATACTTGAATATACAATTGTTCGGCTAGAACTGAATTCTAGACCTAAAATCTTGGAAAAAGTGATGAAATGTGGTGGTACATAACATGCACACCTAGCAGTAAGTTTACGTAAATAAAAATATACAACATCAAATAAACAATAATAATTAAGAGAAAAATAACAGAAAATAAAAAACATTTAAATTAAAAAATAAAATCAAACAAATGCATGAAAATCGACACGAAAATCAACTTAAACACAACAGAAAAGCACAACAGTACAAAAACAAACTCGAACGAAGTTAAAGAACTGTGAAAAATCTAAAATAAAAGAAAATTCTAGACAAAATCCAAGAACAATTCATAAAAATGACGAAATCCATCATGGAAGCCATTCAATACAATAAAAGTTAATAAAAATAAATAAATTAGTTTAAAAAATAAAAATTCAAGATAAGAATTCAGAAAAAACGATTCTAAAATAAAAATCAACTTTAATTTAATATGGAATGTTCTTGAAATGCCGAAATCCATCATGGAGGCAAATTTAACGAAAAATAATTTAAATTTTAAATTTTAAAAATAAAAACAAAGATTATGGCACAAAAATTGCCATTAAAATAATCAAAAATCATAAATAGAAATTAAAAAGACACATACTCGCACACACAAAGATATGTATAACAAAACATGTATATTATTATTGTAACTCATGTGTTATTATAATTACTGATATTGAATTTTAATTTTTTAAAATTTGCTTAGCATGTAAGAGTGATTAAAATTGTATTGAATAATCTGCGATTTTGATCAGTCCTGCACCTATAACCTTAATCTTTATCATTGATGGGTACACATAGCACCGGCGCTAGAGTTTCAGATGATGTGTGAAAATTGCATATTACCGCCTTCGCATTCCATAATAAGAGTAAAAAAACGATAAATGCATACATAACAAAACAATATAACTTTATTACTTTTAATTTAATTCATATTTATTAAAAAAATATAAAAATCTTATGAAAATAACAAATTTCTGTACAATTTTGCCGCCTTTTGTATTTTTCCGCCTTTTGTATTTTTCCGCCGTGGCGCCTGCGTGAAAATCACGCATCGTACCCGCCTCACGCCGGGCCTGGGTACACATCTCACAATGATTACAGGCCACTGCCTGACATTCACTTATTGTTATAATTTTTGTTGTCAGCGGAGGTCGCACCACTTTATGGTAACTACCATGGAGTTAAGTCGATAAACTACCTCCGGTTGACTGAGTTCTGAACTCATTATCGTAGTATTATACGTCGGAAGTATATTATCGACCTAAACAAACACTAGGGCTTGTCCTAGTGGACACAGTGTGGCCACGAAAGCAAGCAACTTTATGTAATTGACTTTTGTTTCACGATTAATCGACATAATAAAATCAGCACTCAAAATCAACTCATTTGAATTTAATTTGGGGTCGCGAAATTTTTATATAAAATATCCAAATACATAAAATTGCATAATTGTCGTATGTTTTCCTACTCATTAGGCAAATGGAAATTTGTCCGTAGTAACCAACTCTGAAACGTCAATTTTGTCATATGTATTTATATTAATACTTAATTAATAAATCTTCACAAAAAATTTATATATCTTTATTTTAAATTATAAGAGGTCGCAAAAAAGGTTTACAATCATTAATTGGGTCGCAAACGTAAAAAGTTTAAGAAGCACTGATTTAGACGGTTATTCCAAAATCTGTATAGTAGTTTAAATCATACTAATAATCATAATTGCCCATGTGTATATCGAATTCCAAAATCATAATTTGTAAATTTTCCAAACAATCTGTCGAGTAACATGTAAATAATATAATGTGGACAATCCTAATAACTTATAAGTATCTCAAATTCAGGAGATGATAATTCGGTAATTTGTCTTAAACAAATCTCGAGCTATGTTAATAATCCTAATGAAGGTTTATGTAAATGTATGTTAAATTCATAAAAGTGAGAATCGTTACTTTCCGTCAATAAACTCCTCGAATTTTACAATACTTAATATTAGTAATAATGGTACTCATCTAAACTAGCGATATACATATCGGCAATCCAGGAATTATAATTCGGAATTCTTCTTATAAGAACCCTTAAACTGTGTATCAAATAAATATTATGTTCATAATTCTAATCTGAGTATATTTAAGCTTTAACAGATAATTTATAATTTCTCCTGAAAAGATTCCAAACGGTGTATTGATCAAAGATCACACTAAAAGTCGTAATCTAAATCACTAATATACGCCTAATCAGGTTTAAAAATAATTTGTAAATTTTATAATTAATCCCCTCAGAATCATACAGTCATCAGTTACTACTTAAATATATCAAGATAGATGGTCTTAATATATAATTAATTTATAGAAACATTATTCACAAATTTTATAACTGACCACCCCCCCTAGCCCGGAATCATATACTCGTCAACCATCACCTAAAAATACTAAATTAGACTATCCTAATATATATTTAATTAACAAAATAATCGAAATAAATAATAAACGAAGGCCTGAAAATCAAATCGAATTTATTAAAATCACAAACTAGCACACAAATTTAATTGAACGATGATTCGAAAAGAGTTTTGCGAAGGATCGCGGTCTGGGTTGGTTGTCCGGTGTTGCCGATCCCAAAATACTCCATCATATAGGTTCCAAGGAAAGAAAAACTTACTTTAGTATTTTACACTCCTTCCGCAATGCTGATGTCTGCCATCTCTGAGGGCTGTGGTTGGCTAAAATTTCTCCAAATTTACTAATATCGAAGCAAAAATTTTCTCTTCTACGTAAAATGATTTATTATTACTAAAATTAATATAGCCATAATTAAAGATATATAAACATAACAAGTATATTTATAATTTTATTTATTTAATGAAATATTATTATGTGATTTGATTGATTTAACATAACAAGCATTAATTAAAATAAGAGTTTCTAAAATGTTCTTAATTTTCAAATTTAGACTATTATCTGTGTAAAAATAAGTTGGTAGTGTTATCACAATTTTATAGGATTTATACACTCTGGGTCAAGTTCTTATTAATTGAAAGCTTAATTTTAAAAGGATAATCAAACTCGACTTTAATTTAATTTGAATTCGTCGGGATTGAGATTGAGTTTTAATTGTTAATATGACAACAAACGGAATTATAATTTTAAAGATGTAGAAATGTCTCAACCCAGTAGCTGCAACGAGGAAGATCAGTATGATGGAGCAATTATCCGACTCAGGGCAAGATACGTGTGGTATTAGATTCACGGGTGGAACCGAGGTCGTGATCTGGATAACTTCGATCCGGTTATCAGAAGCGGACCTGAACCCGATGCCCCGGCGTGGGTGAAGAAGGAACCGGATAACAGCTGGTTGGTGGAGGCCCGAGACCAGACCATAGTGGCGATCGAGGTTGCTCAACGCAAGCTCCTGGTGATCGAAGTAGGACTTCACGCGGAGACAGCCGGAACACCCATTGATGAGGCCGAAATTGAATTAACCCCCCAAAGAAACGGGGAAGACCTCGGAAGACTAGCCCATTAACCCAATAAGAAACTTATGACTCTCAATTGTGTCTCCTTAATTTTTACTAGTGACCATTATGTTATTTTATCTTTTGTGTTATTTTATTGATTTTCTTTATGATATTTGAGTTTTGGATGGACTACCATCAATAAAATAATATGATATTTATTTCGTTGATTTTCTTTATGATACTGGGATTTTGGATTGACTACCAGCAATAAGATAATGTCGTTTAAGGTATTCGTTCCAAACTATTTTGGTGACTTCACTGTTCGGTAGAAGTACGACGACATAGACTAAGATTGAACGTTTGACATCGAATAGATGATTATTATCTGCATGTGTATGTAAGTGTGTATCTATATCTAATTTCTTTAAATTGTAGTGTTTAAATTATTCGAAAACCTAAATAAGGACCGGGAGCAGGCCCAACAACAGGTAGAAGGCCTTCAGGCCAGGATCTCAAAATTTAAAGGGCGATGCCGGGAGCTCGAAAGCACCTGATACAACCCGGCTGAAATGAAAAAGCGAATGACGCAAATCCAACAACTGCAGTCTCGAGCAGTCCAGGATCAGACAGAAATCCGCGCCCTGAAGATCCAAGTACGCGCACTAGAAACCCAACTGAACCAGCGGGCCATAGACACGGCGGTAACCGCACAAATCCGACCACTGCCAACGGAGCTGGTCGAAATTTACCCACCAGAATGGCCTAGTAAACTGAAACTTAAACGTGTTGGGTTATTGAGTTGGTGATGAAATTTAATGTTAATCTGACTCCAAGCGTGTCTTTATATAATTCGCAAATAACACTTGACAACAGAAATCTTTATTGATAATCACAAATAAACTTTCACTTGACACTGACAATAAATTCAACACTCTACTTGGTGATTATACAATGCTTATTACAACACTCGGTCAGGTCCGACAAGAGGGGGGGTTTGACGGGGAAAATACCCGAGGCCCCTGGGTTCTAGGGGCCCCGGAGAAAAAATCTATCATGATTTAAATCACTTGATTTTTTTATGAAAAAATCATGATTTCAATTTGTAGGAACTATGTTCCTTCTTTTGTAGTGCGTGTGTGTGGGGTACGTCTGGAGAGTTTCCGTTGCCAAGATTGCTTTCGGAACCCCCGTTGCGAAAAATTCTACACGGCACAAACGCATCTTGCAGTAATGGTAAGCACATGTGGCAATCTTTTGTTTGTCAAGAGTCAAGTGCTTGCTATCACTGGTCTGACGCCAGCGCCTTTAATCCCTTAAGGGATGCGTGTGGGCCGACTAGGGAACCGTGTGCGGGAGACGGTTATTTTCACGCGAGTTCATCCTGTACCGCACACGATCAGTCAATTCAGTCGAGTCCAGTCGCAACCAAATATATACTAGTTTTTGACATTTTGAGCCTGTTTCATTATTTACAAACTCTATTATTATTTAACTAAAAGAAAAATTACAAACATTAATAATGTAGTAAGTGTAGTTGTTTGATCAATGTGAAAATCTCCAGGAAGAAGCGGATAAAGTAGTCGTGTTTGTGAACTAAGCCGAAAGTGAATAAGAAATTAACCTAAGCGTTGGGCTACAAAGCATTTCTTTACCGATGCTGGAGTCTAATTTTCGATTATTAGTAATTTCGATTATTAGTAGCGGTCAATGGGAGACCGCCATCGACTCCGATATTCGCGACGTGGATGAATTAGAAATGACACCAAGTGACGAATTCAGAACAAATGTTTTCAATGTTTTCTTAGATTGTATTATTGGAAATATTGCAAGAAGATTTAATGTGGCTAAAGAAATTGATTCGTTATTTAATGTATTATGGTTATTTCATAACCTTAATGGTGAAGAAATACAAAAGAAGTCCGAAAAATTACAAAAAGTATATGAAAATGATATTGACCATAATCTTGGTGAAGAAATACTCCATTTAAAATCAATTTATGATGCCAATATACAAAACAAATCTCTCTCGCCCATTGAGTTACTAAACATCATTAAAAAAATGAAACTGGATGTATTGTTTCCCAACATAATAATAGCAATAAGATTATTTTGTACGATAACTGTAACCGTTGCTGAAGCAGAACGATCCTTTAGTGTTTTAAAAAGGATAAAAGATGTTTTGAGATCCACAATGTCACAACACCGATTGAATAATTGTCGATTGAATCTGAAACGGCTAAGAAAATTGATTTTCAAGACGTAATTAATTTGTTTGCTAGGCGCAAGGTTCGGAAAACAACATTCTAAAAAATAATTTGTTTTTTGTACTTTTTTTAGTAATTTTAGTTGTAAACGTTTTCATTTTTTGTAAGAGAATTATTGATGAATACATTGTTCCAATAACAATTAGGATTTTTTCGGTTTCCCGCTTCATTTATAAATATCCCAAAGTCCGAGGGGAAAATTTTTTTTCACGCTCTTGGCAGGGGTCCCCACAAGAAGTATATCCCGGGGCCCCAAAAGTCCTTTCGGCGGCCCTGCACTCGGTTAGGAATAGCACTTCCGTATAACACCGGATTAAAAGATCACAAATTACTGATTGGTTTCTAAACTGGGATTTTGAGATGGTTGTTTTCTTTGACTTTCTTTCAAACTTTATTCAAATAATCAGTAACTTCCTTTCGTTTTATTATTCAACTAATTCTTCTCTTCAACTTTTCTCCAATAATTATTTGCCACAATTATTTCCTTTACAATTATTTTGACAATCGTTTGTCCAACAACGTTTCGTTCAACGTCTAATTTTTTCCAATAATTTTATTCTCAAATCGTCTCTCAAATCGTCTCTCAAATCGTCTCTAATTTTCCTTCTAACTTTGTCGTCTCTTTTTGTCCTCCTTTGGTTCTTATTTCATGTTCACCAGTTTTCCCTTATATGGTTTGCTTCTCTTGTGGCACTCCAGATAATCAAGTGTTTTTCCACTTTCCATCTCCAACTTTCCCCGACTGTCCCATTTTTATCTCCGACAGCTATCAAGTTGTTTTTTTCTTTTTCCTTTCTTGTTTGGCCGCCTTCTCCCATCAATTCTATTATTACTCGCAAGCTGTCGAGATAAGGATATTGTTGTTTTTCTTTTTCCCCGATTTCAAAATTTCTTTTCCTTTTTGTACTAATTAGTACTGACCTTGATTTTTATTTTCATGTTTGATAACTTGTATTTCCTTTCTCTTTCTCTTTCTCATTTTTGATTTTTTTTCACTTCCGCTTTCTTTTCTGAGTCTCTATAGATCGTCCCGTCTGTCATGGTGATCTTTCCACAGGTAATTTTATTTATTTCTTTATGAATTATTTTTTAGGTATCCTCAACAAACGAATGGGACAGCAACACTCGAGAAAAGCTGAACAAGCTCAGATTAGAGGAGCAGCATCAGCGGGAGAATCAAAACTCACCCCGAACGTAAATCGATTTGTAAATAGACATGTACACAGAATAAATGATTTGGTGAATTTTGGTATGTTTGGTGTCTGATTGATCAGAGAACGAGCAAATATATGGGAAAACAATTAAGATGAGGGACCAGAGCAAATCGGACACATATATTCTATCGATAGTCCATGAACCCAAGGAGTGCCCGACAATTATAGTGCAAATTATGCGCTCACTTCTTGCGAGTACTCATTTTCTTGATACAGTACCAACGTTGATCACTCAACGGGTATCAAGTGGAGCAAGCAATCGTTTGTATTCTGGGTTACGCTGGAGACAGCACGAAAGGGTAAAATGTTTGATTACCTGTAACCCACCACAATAATACATAATTTACATTTTAATTATGTTTTAATAATACTTGAAAAATACATTAATTTCATTCTCTTATTAAAAGAAACACAAAAATAGTACAAATAGCGACCTAAAATCATTATTAGTCACCCGAAAATCTTACCACTTTTGTTAGTAAACCAAAAAGGTTAATCATTATTAGCTTTCAAATTCCAACTGACAGGACATAAACGTTCAGAATCTACACGCAACGCATCAAGCATATATAACAGTTTAAACATACATAACAAGCACGTGGAAATGTAGAAAATCGAATTCCATAAAAGATTGTGAAGAGACTGATCGAAATTATTCATATTGGTAAATGTTATATGTAACGTTTTGGTATATAAATTCGTGTCATAGGCTTGGGTATGCAAGTTTGTATTATACCTTTGATGTCTGAATGTGTACAGAGGAATCTTGTAAGACCCGATAGAGTCACCGATAACAATATGTGCCGGGATAATCGTGGTGCGTGTATGTTATTTCAAATATTACGTTTGTTGGGTTTTATGATATCAAAAATCAACTGTTGGTTAATTTGACTCCACGTGTTCCAAAAATTAATAAACACAACTCCCAACGTATATTTGTTTTATAGAAAATTTACAATTCTCGATAAATAATGACACTTTTAGTTAACCACAATTTTCTTACAATTTCCGATCGAACTCCGCTCTGGAAGGTCTCAACCTTGTACGATTTAAAAATAAGTTTCACCTTTTTGTTTGATTCCGCTCTCTAATCGAACTCTTTTAATATTCCTTTCCGACTCCTCGATTCCTCTTATAATTCTTTTTCTTCTTTTATTTTATTTCCTCGAACTCCTATCGTCTGTTTCTTCTTCCCTACCTAAGGCTACCGCCGATTATGTGAATTTTGAGTTTCTTTATATACTCCCATAATCAATTGTAATTGCCCCATTTTTTACCAAATTGGTTTTGACTTCTTTGGTTATCATTCCCTAATTAGCTATTTCTGTTGACCCTCTTAGTAATTCCCCTTCTTTTGTTTACCCTCGTTTATCCGGTTGTTTGGATAATTGCCCTCTGAATTCCTCGTTTGTTTACCCTGTAAAAAATAAGTATTGCTGATTTTAAGATCTTGTCGAAGAGTTTGAGTAATTACTGGGAACAAGTAACGTAGCGAGACGTTGTTAATTAGATCTTTAAATCCTATAATTAATATTCAAAGTTCCCAGTCTACAGGGATTTTGAATGTATTTAAATAATTTAACGTTGTATATATATATTATTTTGGATGATGTTGTTGTTTGTAAAAAATTTTGTATAAAAACAATTTTAAATTTATTTTTATGTTAATTTTAAAAAAGATTTTTTCTATGAGAATGTTAACAACTTTTATGTGTTTTTAAAATTAAAATGAGTTTTATATGATTAAAAAAAATGTTTTTCAAAATTTTATTAAAACATCTTTTTAATACAGTTTGATTACGATTATTAGCTGTTAAATTGTTTGAATATTATTATTTTCATTTAGTTGTGATTAATGCGATTCTTAGCTTGAGGAAGACTGTTAAACTGTCGAAATATATAGCAATGTTATATTTTAATATACTTAGTTGGTGATTTTCTATTATAAAAACGTTATCTTCGTTCTTTGATTAATAATATTAATAATGGTGATACCAATCTATTCATCTCAGGGTAGACGGGTAAAGTGGCCGGATCAGATTTGGCCACTTGACTTGTAAATCTTTGAAGGAATACCTACATCATTACAACCTTAAACTATCAACTGTGATCGATTACTTTTTTAAGGTAGCTTTCGATCATATTAGTGCATAGATATTTTAACTAAATATGTCAGAGATGATCATCCCGCTATTCACACTCGGATGACTTTAGTACGAGCAGCTGCTGGTGGCTCGAGAACATATCATGTCAGCAAGGTAGGAAGACACAAATGTGCCCTGACTTCATGACATGACAGATATCCAAATGCCACGTATTATTAAATAAAATAGATATTTAGAAGACCTGCATAACTAATAAAATCTTGAAAAAAAATAAAAATATAGCGTTACCAAAGAGGGATAACGAATTTGGTTACTGAGTATAAAATTTAATGATATATTATTACATATAATTAACATAATTAAAAATACCAAACCAAAAATATAAAACCAAATCTTACAGATTGTGCGATTGTATGCCACAAAATAATTGATTCCAACGGAAATTAATAGAATTCCAAAATAGTAATGAATGAATCAACATTTGCTTCTCAGAAATTAGTAACGAATAGCTTTAGAAAATTGAAATTGTGAACAATTTAAAATATGATATTGAACACAGAATAAATAACTCTGATATTTAAACGCATAAATAAATACAGGAAAATCATAAAATCTTTATTAACAAATCGCAATTGGGTCAAGTCATAAATAATTAATAAAGGCAATAAAATCATAAATAGGTCAAATGTACACACAGCTCATGTGATATCAAAAATAATCATTAGAATTAATAAATCAAATCTAACACCCGTATAAAAAATTTTCATAATCTTCGTACACTTCATCGTTTTCTAAAGCTCTACTAAATGAAGCACAAATTATCAATCCATCTTTCAGTGAATTCTCAGGAACCGCATCGATCATTCTTCCTATAAATCTGTCATGTTGGTCAATAATATTTAGCACAAGGGGAATTTCCATTTGTGAAAATTGCCCATTGATTAAGTTGCTTTTGAACGTTTGAAATAAATGCAAAATAAATTTGCTTGCTTCGTAATTATTTTTTTCATCAATTGTCCACAACAAAATATTTGCCATCCGATGAGATATATTGGAAAATGTAATCAATAAATTCAATTTAATTTCAGATAAATCATTATATTTATACATCATATTCCATAAAAATTGACAGAATTTATAAACGAACAAATGAAAGTATTTTATTTGACATATTTGAGTTAGAACTTCGAGAGTTTTAATGATTTCTTTTAGAATGTTTTCCAAAGTTTTGGAATTGTTTACTCTTTCCCAGCGAATTGGAATTTTTACTTCTCTAAATAATTTAAATAAAGCTTGGATTCTCTCAAAGTACTCATTGAAAGCATTTTCTTTTATTTTATCATAAGTTAAAAGAAAACAGTCAGAAGACGCGTTTGATTTGTCTATTAATATTTGAGGTAATAATAAATCCAAAGTATCAATAGTTTGAACTATATTAAGGCAGTTTAATTGTAAATCTGGTTTTGCAGCAAGTTGGTAAACATTTATAAATAATTCTTTAAAGAATAAATCAGCTTCATTTGTTGTCATGATTGAAACCTATGACTTTAAATTCAATCAAATTTTAAAATATTAATAAATCACCCTTGATAATAGAGGTTCGACGTTGTCAGTTTCCCATAAAGTAAATAAAATTCTAAAAAATTCTTTTAAAGCCTTTGAGATTTTAGTAGTTTGAAAGTTAAAGCTAGCCGCATCTTTATTTAACTTTTAAATATCAATTAATTATAATTATTTTGATTTACTTACTCGTTTACTGCTCATCTTGGTTTAATTTAGTTTTATTTAATAAATAATAATAAATAACTTACAACACGATTAATACTTAACTCAGAAAACCAATTTTAAATTTATTTGTTTTTCATAATTATTTTTTCAAATATTAAAACAAATTTATAATTATAATTTAACTACCATTTACACCCATCATAAGACAGTTGTATTGTTTTTTAGCCTAGAAAAATATATAAATGATGATTTAGTCTAATTATTGGTTAAATAATAATAACTTTAATTAAATCAACATTATAGACGGTTGAACGGCGAAATAATAATGTTGGTTCTGTTGGGCTAGAACCGAAAATTGAGAGCTTGTTTTAATAAATCAAAAATATATAACATAAAATTCGCACCAAGTTAAATAAAAACACCAATCAATAGAAATTAAAGTACATAACACGTTGATGATAAATAAGACCCAGGTAATAAAATAAAGGAACCCAAAAAAGGTCACGATCCCCAACACAATTAGGAGAAACATCGTATTTGGAATAGCTAACAACAAAAAAAATAAAATAATAATAAATAAAATAATGGTTAACCCTTTTATACGGAGTGTACAATATATTGTACACAGTTTTGTGTGCTGAATAGCTCAGTAAAATTAACACCTACTGATACGAAATGTACAATATAATGTACATTCTCTAAAGCCGTTATTTAAAAAAAAATTAAATTATTTTTTTATTTTTTTGCATAATTTGAGTCCCCTTACTAGGTTTGATGGTCTAGATAATTAATTTACCCACAGAATTAATTCCCGAATGAAAGGGTTAATAAATTAATTAATAATATGAAAAATTGTTAAATAAATAATTTTAAAATTTAAAAAATAAAATATCTTGTAAACTGATAAAATAATAAAGGTAGAATAAAAGTAGTAAAATTAGATAAATTATAAAAATTTATAAAATCAAATTGTTTAAATCAATGAAACTAAAATAAAATTAACTAAACGTATTTAAATTATAAAACTTATAAAACTAAATTAAAATTAGCAAAAATTATTTAAATTATAGAATTTATAACAATAAATCTTAAAAATTAATAAAAATTAGAATTTTAATTAATTAAACTAATTAAATTTAAAAATAAATAATTGCGCACATTCATGCATGCATGCAAAATTAATCAGAATTGCCTCGCATTCTAATTGGATATAGTAGCAGAGAATGCGTAGGCGTACAATTCAATCAGTATAAATACGGATTGAAATTTCAGTTGTTCAACTTGTTAAACTGATTTTCAGATTTACCCAACAAATCGTTTTTCAGGCAGTGAACATATGCTCTCAATTTTCGATTTTATGCCATCGTGGATTGGACTGGGTAATTTTATTTTAATGTGAAATTTGTATGTAATGTTTTAAGCTAAATAAATTTTATATTCAATTTAGTTTAGTTGTTTAATTGTTTAATTCTCATTTAATTTTTAAGTTTTGGATAATAATTTTTATTGGGTTCAATTGTTATGCTTATTGATTATGAACTATAGTACCGTAGAATTGAGATCCAGCATACCATGGTTTGGGGTACCTTCGGGATGCTCAGACTGGTGGGTATGCTGGCTTATCAATCACGCAGCTGATTTCGGGCCGAAATGTGGAAGCTTCTCCACGGGTCCGTCGCTGGAAGTAACTTTGGTCAAACATAGGTTAGAACTAGAAATACAGGCAGATCCCTGCTCAAATTTTTTGAAGAACATTTTAAATATTACGGGAAGTGTGGATTAACTTGGAAATAAGGGCCGACCCCTGCTCAAATTTTTTGGAAGATAGGTTAAATATTCATAAATATCAAGGAAAATACCTAGCAACATTTATTTATAGAAAAATAAGGGCGCATCCTTGCACAAAATTTTGAAAAGAAACAATAAAAAACATCTAGAAATGAGGACCATAGCTGAATGAGATAGAAAAGTAGAAATAGAAAATGATTGATGACGTAAGACCTTCTATCGGCGGTCTAGAACCCGAAGAGAAAATACAATGGGGAGTAGTTTTAGCAATAGAGCTCACCTGCTCATTGTTTTTTCGCCTTTGTGTACAGTACCAACATGGTCGTTGCCATGGGTACACAAATGGTTTAAAGTACAATAGTCATGGAGGTGCTTAGGAAAGAGTCGAGTGAATACCTATGATTACCCCTAACGTATTTAAACTTTAAAATGACACACCCCTAAGTAAACAACAGTTTGGTGGATGATAATATTATCTAGAATATATAGGTATTTGGAGAGATGCTTCCACTGAGTTTGATGATGGTCAGATGCTCCACTAAATAAATATCGGCACATGACCAACCTAAAGATACACTTTACATTTCCAAAATAGATTTGAAACTCAAACTATTTCCTAGATATATTTAATTGCTAGTGTTGGGCGTCTAGGGGTGTGCTGGATTTTCAGTTGTCAAGGGTGATATCGGCATAGATTCCAGACGACTTCTTCCTAAACGCCCAATATGGTTTGTTGCTATCAATCCACTTATGTACCCATGACCGAAACTATGTTGGAATTGTACATAAAGGCTGGAGCCTATGAGCAGGTGAGCTCCTATGTTAGAACTACTCTTCATGGCGCTTCCTAAACGGGTTCATGGATGCCGTTAGAAAGTCTTACTCTCCAACATACGATTATTAAGAAGTCATTTTACCTCTGGTCCAAATGAGGTTGAACAAACGATACATCATCTACTTCCGCATGACCATTCATTCTTAAGCCTGCATCCAAGATGCGACAACATACAAGGAAAATATCAAGCATTTAATTACATCGCTTTATTTTAGAAAACCCCAGTGAATCATACGCAAATCGACCAATACACAATTAGCAACTAGAGAATAATAATTTTATTCATACATCAATAGGATGACTGGTGGGTAGACAGAGTTCGAATATACAGTTAATTTTCCAATCGCGACAGTGAAATAAGTATGGATTCGTGATTCACGACGGACATTGATCCATTGGAATTCGAAATCAACAGGCTCTTGTAACGTGGTTGCTATATCTCGCTCTAATTGCTGATCAACCATCACAGGTGTAGTTGATGAAGGTACTATTCAATAGGTGGATTGACGGGTCACTGCCGCTGCAGAACTGGCGAGAAGCTTGTTTGTAGATGTTACTGCAAACAGGGTGACCTTGAGGGCTGCTATTTGGAATATATTCGACAAATATACGGAGAGGGTTAAATAGTCTATTTCAAACATTAGTGTCAGAAACTGTTATCGATAAGAAAGCTCCAGGAAATAAATCCCTTCTATCCCTCCTACCCCATCAATCATTCAATACCCAGAACTTTATTGCAACATTTTAATCCAGGAAACAATTTGTTTCATATTAAAGTGATTTTTGTGGGAATTAATATTAAGTTTTATACATTTTAATTCATTTTAAATATAAAAAACTTTATATCTGCGGAATTTCAATTCGAATTGTGAGGGTTCGATATATATGTCTTCCTCTTCCATATATAGATCCTCATCTCTTGTTGCTATTGATAATGGATATTCTGATGCTGCATTCCACTTCACCACTTCCTCCCACTGTGTTTCGACAATGTCATAAATGATTTTCAGAATCGCTGTTGTGTGTCTTGCCGAAAAAGGTTCATGTCTCTTTAATATTTCGTTTACTGCCTTGTCTTTGTACCACCTTTGGTGGTATTTGATAACTTGGTAGGCCAGATTTGATAACTTGATTTTGTGTGGATGCATCATTTGACATTTCTTTTACCTCATCACATTGTCCAGATCTAAGGTTAGGGCTTTTAGTTTATCCATGATTTCATACCCTACTATTATCTTTCCACATAATATATCAATAAACTCAATTAACTCAATATTTTATTATATATCATTGACCAATTTACAAAATATTTTAAGTTATTATACAAGTGTGGACAGAGTATATTGTCCAGGGATATATTTGTGCATGTGAAAATGCCCTGGTGCTTCTTTGACCAGTCGGTGCCGATACTGCTGCCTTTTCCACTTGTACATTTTATAAACTTGTACACTAGTGACAATTGTAGCTATTACATAAAAAGGCCATTGAGGCTTACTTGCTTTATTTTGAAAAACTTGTAATTCATTTCAGTTATTTATAATTATCGGTTTCCCTGTAGGTAATTTTATCAGGTTTTTTCAAATTGTCTAACAACTTTATATGTCGTTTCTCTGTCTATGTTTGTTATTGTTTGTAATCACTGTTGGGTGGATATTGAATTTGTGTTAGTTGTTGTTATGATGGTTGTTGGTATGATATTTATGGGTTTATATCTGTTTGTTATAGTAGTTCTTATTCTTTTGCACCTTATCTGTGCACAGAGTTTGTAATTAGTGTTGGGTTGTAAATTTATGAATTCAACACTATCTCCTCTTTCAAATTCATTAGTTGATCTATTCTCAATTTTTTTCATAAGTTTTGGTATATTGTCCCTAGTTTCTAGATATAAGTCTCATATTGGTGATCTATTTAGGTTATATACTTTAATCTTATATGATGAAATATTAATTAAAATGGGTCCAGCCATGTGCTCTACTGAGTGTATGTTTTTATTTTCTATTTCTGTTGATCTACATAACCCTATAATCGTTAAAAATGTCACTGCCATCATTAGTGCTTTTTGTGATCGTAACCCATATTTGTGAGGGGGTTTTTCTATTAACTCTGTTTCTGCTAATTTACATCTATTAACATGTACTATTATAAGATCCTCATTTTTATGTTTTTGTAGATGCAGGCCTCCTAGAGCACCATCGTGAAACTGTAATA
>CAUHTR010007870.1:0-29170 GCA_959609185.1 Schmidtea polychroa
TTCTTGGCTCAGCCGAGTAAATTTATCATTTGGTCTATACAAACGTAAATATGTGACTTTAAAAAGCTGAAGATAAGGTGACAATTCTGACAGACTCTTGAATGTTTTCTTTGAGTATTCCTGATGCATGGTCCGTTTTACAATTAGTTCTAAAAACTCATCATGTAAATTCCTGTGAAATGGAAATATGTAAACTCCCTTCCTAACCCTTGGATAGAAAACTTCAAAACAATCATTTCTACAAGTTTTGCATGTCCTTTTTACGTATTACATCAACCTAATTAGATCTGCGATTAGATACATTGGAAACCCAAGTCTTTTATTAAAAACAAAGATGCTGTGAAAATATTTAGTCAGCGTTACTTAACACTAAATAAAGTAGGTCGGAGTAATGATTAGTAGTTTCTTATGTTAATGACTAATAAAACAGATGTAAGAGGCAAGCTATTATCCTACATAGTATCAAGAACATATATTCAAAACGATTAAACTTTGTTGAAAACTGGGACTTTGGTATAAATCTTGCAAAATGACAGAACTCTCCGACATCATTTGCATTTGAAACTAAAAACTGTGGATTATTTCATTAGAACATCTTGTGAGGTGTTCAAAAATATAAATTAAATTATTATAGTATGTTGCCTGTATGTTGAAATCCTTACTTATGAATTATTTATTTTTATAGAAACTCCTCAAACAAATTATGATTTGATTTGTTTAAATATTATCGTGATTAAATAATAAAACGAGACCAACCGAACTAGCAGTCGTACTATTCTAAGTTCAGCAATGTTGTTGAAATACAATAAAATGACATCACTATATAGAGGTTAAACTCTTCTTATATTTTAATAGAAATGATTGCTTTACCATTTTATTCTTAATAATTTAAACCTGTCTTTTAATCGAATCTTTTGAACAGCCATGGAAACTGGTTGTGAAGAATCTGGCAACTCGAATTCTCTTTCCATCAATCCTGAAGTTTCAATTACAGTAGGCGCTGGCGGAATCACGCCAGAAAAGCTGTCAATGTTGCTAAAAAAATGTTTAACTTTGCTCTGAGGTAAAAGAGGCACTTCTTGTCTAAAAAATCACACGTTAAAAATTAAATAAATATTAATATTTCTTTAAAAATTAAAATTGCTAATTAAATTTTTTGCAAATTTATGGTGTGGCTCAAAATGTGGGACAAAAGCGGGACAACTTTGAAGGAGGGGTAAGGTGACCAGATTTTTAGATGGGCAAAGCGGGATAACTTTGAAGGAGGGGGTATTAACAAAAATTTCATATAGAATAAAAATAATATGGTAATATTTTTTGATTTTTAACATAAGTACAATTTATAAATATAAAAAATTGTATAATATTTGATTCCTTGACATATTATTAGCTTGATTAACTTAAAATATTTGCAAAATTTTATTTTTATATTTCTTTTTAAAATTTCTTTAAAGATTAGGGCCAGTGATATACTTTTTGTTATCAATATAAAATTGAAGACTACGAGTATTTTAAGCTAAGTTTAAGAAAATTTATGTATTTATGAAATATATATACTTTAAATTTTCTATGGTAAGTAGCAGATTTGTAATATTTATTTGTTTAATTAGCTTCCTAGCAGGCACTACTAACACGAAGTGTATCATCTGATAAACAAATACAATGCAACTGGGTAAGAAAAGCAATATGTTAGTCTTAATAGTCCGTAGGATTCTTAGAATGCAAACAATGATTTTCATAAATATAAAATTTAACTTAATTCTAAGAGTCGGGACTTTTGAAAAACGTTGCGGGACGTGAGATAAATCGTGAAAAATCGGGACTGTCCCGCCAAAAGCGGGACGTCTGGTCACCTTTGGGTATACTTTGGGATACTTAAGATCAAAACTTAATTAATATTCAATTTTATTTTGTTCAGAATGATCCATTTTCAAGATCAAGCTCACAAAGTATCAATATTCAGTGGAAATTGAAAATATATTTAATACTCTAAAAGGCTTACGGATCCATATTGGAGCCACAGAGTCTATATTTTAAATTTTAAAAGCACGTGCTGGAGATTTTATGTATATATTATTATTATAATAATCACACCAAAAAATATTTAAAGTATGTATATTTGACGTATTCTAAATCTTCACAAATGATCAGGATATAAGTTGTTACTTATTTATGTTGCGTGCCACAATATTGTCATATATTTAGAAATTAAATATAACTATCTATCAGAAACGTTCAGAAAGAAATAATCTAATAGTAAAGAGATTGTTCTTCATCACGACAATGCCGAACCACATATTTCTTTATAGGAATGACAGAAGTTACTAAAACTTTGTTTACAGTCTTGCCGTATCCTCCATTTTTACCCGTACTTTTTGCACCTTAGATTTTCACTTGTTTCGGTCTTTTCAAAATCTATTGAATGAACGGACATTTAACTCTAAAGAGGATGTCAAAACTCACTTGGAAGTCTTTTTCACAAGTAAAGACAGGAAATTCTTTTAACACGAAATTATAAATTTGTTTATGAGATGAAAAATATTAAAAAGAAATGGTTGTTACATCAATGATTAACACATTAAAAAAAATTCTTTAGCCAACCCATCATTTATTATCACTTACAGTGGACATAAGTGTAAATATAAGTGTAGAGATAAGCAAAGAAATTAAGTATATAAGCCTGTGTATTAAATATAATTTTCTTTCAATGGGTCCTCCGAAAATCCCACTTGAAGTGAACGCTTCGCTGTCACTGTATGCGTCGTCCACTTATATTTCATGAAAAACCCTTTGGTTTTATAAATAACTGTTAATATAAATTTAAATAAATAAATTTTACTTTTCCCCTTGCTGACTAGAACGTAAATTTTCACCTTCTAAAATAAGATTTTGACTCCTCATTTTTAATCGACTGTCAGACATTTTTTTAAAATATTTCACTTTCTTCATGTAATCTTCTTCAGCAAGTAATCGTTCATTTTGATTTCTATAAAAGAAAAAGTAGATTCTAAAGGTTTTTGTTTGATTTAAATATTTATTTTGAATTAATTAAAGATAAAGCAATTCCAAATAAATTAATTTAATTATTTTCAATTACTTTCTTAATATTTTAAAAATTTACGATATAAATTCAAGAAGTTATTTATTATTAACAAAGCAAATTCTTGGATTTTTAATGTCTACCCTTTTTTCAACTTAAATTGTAATTCGCAAACGTAAAAGATATACCTTGAACTTTGCAATATCCTTCTTGTCCCCGCCCCCTGAATTTCCAAAACCATTCTATTTTTCTATTAATTTAAACACATTTTAATAGATGCGCTCAAACAATGTTGGAAAAACTCAAGACAAAAAAAAATTAATAAAAAAATTTAATTTAAAGAGGCTTCCTGTTTTTTTAATGTTATTAATTATATCTGGAAATCAATGATTTCAAATCATCTTATTTGTATAAAACTTTCAATATTAACTGACGTTCAGGTTTTAAAAAAGTGTTCTGTTGTAAATAGACGAAAAATAAGTCCTATTTGGTATAATGACCCAAATATTTATTATACACATGTATTTTTTTAACTCTCTTCTCCCCTAGAAAAATTGTCTACTTGGTAAAAAAATATTTTTGCCCCCCCCCCTTGGAAAAATTCCTACGGACGCCCATGCTCCTTCATAGAACCTGAAAACAGGAAAACCTATCAATTTAACAAAAAAGGCCTGCTTTGCCTGAAAATTATACTGAAACAATATAAATGCAATTTAGATACATAACACTGGGTAGAAAAATATTCCGTAGAAAATATTTATTTCTGACTCCATGTATCCTTTATTAAAATAATAAAACTCAACACAGAAATAACATGAATTCAATTGTAAAATAACAATTGCCACAAATATATATCATTATTTTTTTATTTTTGTACGGACAGATGCTCTATTAAAGACCGTCTGAAACAAATGAAAATCTGAATCGTGTTATATTTACAAATTAGAAGTGCAGAAGTAAATAATTACATTAACTCAAATTCAAAAATCTATTATTTTACTACAATATTTAAAGAATAATAAATTTTAAATTCTCATTCATATATCACAAATTGGCAATGAATAAGTCTAACAATCCTTTTTAACAATGTGTTAGACGCTAATTTCGGTTTAATAATTCTGGAATTTTTCTTTGACCATACTGACAATACTAACTGCATTACCTACTTTTAATAGGGCGTATTTTCATCAGTCATTTCTCATTAATGCGATTTTCTGAAGCAAATTAAACTATTATATTAATAATTATTCGTTTCCCGATATAGATTTTCGCAAAATATAATTTGGATTCATTGTTCCTTCCCTGCTGGAACCTATTAGCTCGAATAATAGTTTTAATTATTGTTATATTCTTAAATGATTTTATCTACCTAATTCCATTTATTTGTAATTAATTTTTTGCACTTAGTTAATTTTCGAAAGATTTATTAAGTTTTACTTCTATATAGAATTTCTTGTACACTTAATTTTTATTTGCAACTGTTTTTGTATAACCTCAACAATATTAAAAAATATTTCAAATAAATTTATAGCTAAAATGTGCTTTCCTACATTAAATACTTTTAAATCGTTTGCATGTTCATCGAAGACTAAACGTTTTGCAATATTGTTGTTTTCTAATTGTTGCATTACATTGCATCTTGATTTTTTATTCAGAATTATGTCAGAGTTCTTCGATGAAATGATCAATTGACATCTAAGGATCAGAAAACAACAACGAATTTTAAACAATATAAACTTTTATTGATCAACCATATTGCACTCTAGTCGTCACTTTACTAATAACAACAACACCGAATGATCATATAAATTAACAGTTTACTGTGCATTTCGCAAAACTTCGTGAATAATAGCATTTGTTAGGTTTAATTTCTCGACATAATTAATGCTTTCTTTACTTTGACTTCACGGTTTCTTCTCTTTGACTTTCGATACTTTCACACAACATCGAATGTCGGTTTATTTAGAATTCTCTCGAAAGTTCCTAAAATTTGTTCTTACAATCATAATCTCATTTCTTTTACATTCTCCGCTTTATTTTTAATGTTTTCCCCAAATTTTGTCATCGACTTGATTTCTTTTTTAATAATTTTAATAATTTTTTAATAATTTTTTAATAATTTTTTTAATAATTTTTTAATAATTCCTTTGTGACCCATTCAAATTATTTTTTACATTTTTGTTGGTCTGACTTTAAATGCTACTTGATAATTTTCTTTTCATATATTATTTGATTTCTGGATTCCTTATCATTAACTAGCTTTGTCTTCTAAAATCCCTTCAAAGTTACGGTAGTAAACGGAATTTTTCCCAGACAGTAGTATGTTATGGGCCATCTAGGCCAGGGGCCCTCTGGGCCACATATACCCCCTCCCCCCCCAGGGAAAAATTTTTTAGAACGATGCCTAATATTTTTAGAACTATTACGTAATCAATGTCTAATATTTTTAGAACTATTACGTAATTTTTTAAATTAATTGCCCCAGAGGGCCCCTACATTTTTTCATCCCAAAAATTAATGTTCCCGCCAACGGATTTTATTGAACGATACCTCATCTTAAAGCTTAGTGCAAGACCTTTCGAATGAGCTATAGGTATTTTATATATCTTTAATAGTTTTAATGTTATTAACAATTGATGACCACCATCTTTTCAACGTTAAATTATTATTATTATTCAAAATATTATTAATTGGTCCAGAGGGCCCATACATTTTTTCATCCCAAAAATTAATGTTCCCACCAACGGATTTTATTGGACGATACCTCATCTTAAAGCTTAGTGCAAGACCTTTCGAATGAGCTATTGAAGGTATCATCATCATTAATATTAACAAAGAGAATGACTCCCCAATGACTCACCCAACGATGCCTAATATTTATAGAATGGTGCCTAATATTTTTAGAACGATGCCTAATATTTTTAGAATGATTACGTCATAATTTTAGAACGATGCAACATATTTTTAGAATGATGCCTAATATTTTTAGAATGATTACTTAATATTTTTAGAATGATGCCTAATATTTTTAGAACGATGCCTAATATTTTTAGAATGGTGCCTAATATTTTTAGAATGATTACGTCATAATTTTAGAATGATTACGTCATATTTTTAGAACGATGCCTATTATTTTTAGAACGATGCCTATTATTTTTAGAATGATGCCTAATATTTTTAGAATGATTACGTCATAATTTTAGAACGATGCCTAATATTTTTAGAACGATGCCTAATATTTTTAGAACGATGCCTATTATTTTTAGAATGATGCCTAATATTTTTAGAATGATTACGTCATACTTTTAGAATGGTGCCTCTTATTTTTAGAACGATGCCTAATATTTTTAGAACTAATAATTTTTGTTTTAATTTGTTTAAATCGTTGATTATTATTATTATTATTATTATTATGATTATTATATATACTCCGAGTTTATCCGAAAAAAATATTCTGTCTCCCTATGGGTATTGGTCACAAAGGTACTGCTCACAATCAACATGTCGCAAATTATTTTCAAATACAATTTCAAAGTATTATTATTATTATTATTATTATTATTATTATTATTATTATTATTATTATTATTATTATAGAAAAACCTAAAATATTTTTTACACAACCCATTAAACTTTATTATTATTATTATTATTATTATTATTATTATTATTATTATTATTATTGCAAATATTAGTCAAAAACATAAAATATTTACACACACACAACCCATTAACCATTATTATTATCAATATTAGTGAAAACATAAAATATTTTTTACACAACCCATTAAACTTTATTATTATTATTATTATTGCAAATATTAGTGAAAAACATAAAATATTTTTACACACACACACAGACAACCCATTAACAATTAATATTATCAATATTAGTGAAAACCTAAAATATTTTCTACACATATACAATCCATTAAACTTTATTATTATTATTATTATAATTAGTCAAAAACCTAAAATAAATTTTACACACTAAGTTATGGGGAGAGAATTATTATATGTTTGCAATATTCTGTGTTTGCCTTTACAGGAAGTTGTCAATAATTTTACACATACATTCTATATACACATACCTTGTTTAACATGGGTGTATATACTCCTAGTCTATCCGACAAAATATTCTGTCCCCCTATGGGTATTGCTCATATGGGTACTACTCACATTCAACATGTCGCAAGGGTATATTAATTAAAGTTAGTAAATAAAACCTATCACACATACTATTTAAACGATAAAAATCAAGACAAGAGAGGACAAGATAAAGTTTATGCATTTAGTATTGCCAGGCCTAATGAGCAATGACCAAATATCTGTGCCTGAAAGACACGGTGGATATTTGTTCGCGTCCACAAGGGTCGTCTGTGCCTCCCCCAAGTGGGGGCAGAAGCACCTGGGCATTATAGCTTTCCGTACGGAACATTACGCCTAGCATGGGTAGTCAACTACCAGCACATTCGAAACGTATAATTTCAAAATACATGCGTCATTGGCACTATAACCAAATTAATTAATGTTTTCACTAACACAAATATATATTTACAGAGGCCTCCCACTAGTTGGATTACAACCGCCCACCACGACGATCAGCTTGTAAATATATATTAATTAAGGGATTAAGAGGACCCACCCAACCCTATTATATTTAATTTACAAAAGGTTTCTGCTGGTAATCTATCTCAAATTATCATCTCCATCGGGTCATTTGGAATACATCTTGCGAATTGGACGTGTTTCTTAGTTTCTGATGCGGTGTCAACTATCATTGCTAAAATTTATATTGATTTAAAAGCAATTAACTTACACTATCTAGCATTTTATCGTCACAAATTAAATTCTGTCTGACTATTAGGCAACTGTTATTTTTGGTATACTTTTTCAATGTCATTTCCCACCATAAAACACAGATACCTAAATATAATATATATATATTTTAAAAGATTAATTCATGTCTTACATTAATAATAATATTCTTCAGGTAGTACTTTACAATATCTAATTGCTAAAACATCGATTTTTCCCATTTTTCTTGACATTCGTTGAAAGTTTACATAATTTAAGTAAACATTCATGTTGAAGGACACCCACAATCAGCTAATTCATTTAAAAAATCCAGAACATAAGTCATTTAGTGTTTCACCATTTTGTCTTCCTCATAATCAAATAATTCATGTTTTAATAAGAAATCTCTAAATCTAAAAACTATAACTCTTTAGTGTTTCACCATTTAGTTCATCTTCTTCATAATTATATAATTCATTTCTTCATTACTAAGTAAAATAATTAAAATATTGTAGTAAATTCTTTATTTACTTACTTTATGAATACTAAAACGAAAGAAATAAAGTTATATGAAAAGTTTATTTAAATAATTTAAATTTAGTATTTAAAAATATTTAAACAATTTAGTTATTTAAGCATATTTAAACATTATTATATAGTATAACTTTATAAAATATTATAATATTATAATATTATGTATTCTAAATTTATTAATAAATACAGTATAATTTTATATAATATTATAATATTATGTATTGTAAATTTAATATATCCTTCATTTAATTTTTTAAATTCAAAAATTTATAATGAAGATTTTTGAATTAAAAAAATATTTTGTTAGTATTTCCAGGCAGAAAACAACAAATTCAATATTTAAAATCTTAATTTTCATGTTGTTAGGTTTGTGGCCAGAAGTTAATCGCCATCTAATCGTTTGTTCTCAATTTCGCTCATTTTTGTTCAAAACATTCAGGAGAGTTGTTATCTGGAAAGTTTCTTTTAGCTCAGTTTTGTTAAAATACTCACGGTATTCTTGAAAGATGTGACACTGGAAATAAATTAACAATGGGTGGTCATTCATACATGTTGTTGGTCTGAGCTGTCGATTTATTTAGAAATAGGTATATTAAAAACATTTACGGTATCATTCAGTAAAATAATATAGTATTTTTGAGTATTTTTTAGTTGATTTATAAATAACAGTATTTTGATATATCAATAAAGACCATAAAATATTGAAAATCTAAAGTTGAAACCATCTAATTTTTTCACGATGATGATATATTTGAAATCTACTTGAAAATTAATGTAAAATATACTGAAATTTGTGATTTAGTTTGAAAGATATATCATGTTATAATGGCTATAATTAGTTGAATCGATGAAGAAACATGATCAATCAATGAGATATTATCATCTCTAGTTAGGTATTTGATGGTAAATGTTGTGAAATATTTGTAGAAAATATTGATTTTAGTAAATTTTGATTTTTTAATGGGTTCTTACTACATGAATTTAGATACTAAATTATTTCAATGGAAGGATGTCTGTAACAATTAAATAAAATTCATATTTTGAAGAATTTTCTATGGATTTTAAGAGAATTGATATATTAAAGGCCTGATATATTAAAGTCGGTTGGTTAAGATGGTAATAGATGATTTTTAAGGGGGTGTTTAAAATGATAGAAATATTTGGTGAGGGATCAGTTAAGGTGGAAATGTTTGAAATCTCTATTTAAATCGACAATGTTCTTATTGGTAAAATTTTAAAGGGAAATAGTCAGTATTTAGCTATGAATTAATAATAGTTCCTGTGAAATTATATCGTTTTAGAGGTTTATTAGGTTGTGAATAATGTTATTTCACAATAATTTAGATTTATGTTTTAGAACCAGTTTTTTATTAATTATCCACTGTTTTATTAAGTCGTTTAGGGTTAATGATCAATTTACTTGGTTTTCACAATGAAATATTTGAAATCTTTAGAATTAATTGATATCAAAGGTTATTGCTTTAAATTATTTTACTTAAGAAGTTATTTTATTCATTGTGGGGACATCAGTGACAAATCTTGAGAAATATTGACTTAAAAGTTGGAAATCGACAACAGCTAAAGAAAATTGATCTTTATTGAAGGAATTTTATGATTTTAATTAGATTTCTAGAAATTAAATCGGTTGAATATCAGTTAATCTATTGAAGGAATATTATTATCGGATGGATAAATAATATTTTGCTAAATTACCTTTGCTAAATATTATTTTAAATGACTAAAAATGACAAAGTTAACCAATATTCTTAAATTATTTGCATAAAATATCCCTGTTTTGGTTACTCAAAAATCCCTATTTAAAAAGGTTAACCATATATTTCTCACAAAGATATATTACACCCAATGATCATCTCATTAAATTAGAAAAGAGTTATAACCCTATATTTCTAACTAATAAGCACCTTATTTGGTTAAATGATAACCGTATTTCTACTCCTTTAATTATTTTTGCCTCAAACAAATTTACTCCAAATGATAAAAAAATTTAAAATTATCAATGAATAATGACCATGTTTTTCTCATATTATTAACTATTGCAACGAACATTAGATGAACCTTTTGCTTTAAATGACTACAAAGTTAACCAATAAATTAGTTGCTCGAAATAAGTGTAAAGTTACATTTAAAATATTCACGATCATCTCACTAAATTATCTAAGAATTTCTAAATGATTAATATACCCATGCGACATGTTGAATGTGACCATTACCCTTGCTAGCAATACCCATAGGGGGATAGAATATTTTGTCGGATAAACTCTGAGTATATGGTCTTTATTGATATATCAAAATACTGTTATTTATAAATCAACTAAAAAATACTCAAAAATACTATATTATTTTACTGAATGATACCTTAAATGTTTTTAATATATGGAGACCACCCATTGTTAATTATTTCCAGTGTCACGTCCCTCAAAAATACCGTGAGTGTTTTAACAAAGCTGAGCTAAAAGAAACTTTCCAGATAACAACTCACCTGAATGTTTTGAACAAAAATGAGCGAAATTGAGAACAAACTATTAGATGGTGATTAACTTCTGGCCACAACCCTAACAACATGAAAATTAATATTTTAATTATTGAATTCGTTGTTTTCTGCCTGGAAATACTAACAGATTATTTTTTAATTCAAAAAATCTTCATTATAAATTTTTGAATTTAAAAAATTAAATGAAAGATATATTAAATTTAGAATACATAATATTATAATATTTTATAAAGTTATACTATATATTAATGTTTAAATATGCTTAAATAACTAAAGTGTTTAAATATGTTTAAATATCTAAATTTAAATTATTTAAATATAATTCTGATATAACTTTATTTCTTTCGTTTTAGTATCCATAAAGTAAGTAAATAAAGAATTTACTAAAATATTTTAATTGTTTTCCTTAGTAATGAAGAAAATGAATTATATGATTATGAAGAAGATGAACTAAATGGTGAAACACTAAAGAGTTATAGTTTTTAGATTTAGAGATTTCTTATTAAAACATGAATTATTGGATTATGAGGAAGACAAAATGGTGAAACATTGCTATGTTCTGGATTTCTTAAATGAATTAGCTGATTGTGAGTGTCCTTCAACATGAATGTTTACTTAAATTATGTAAACTTTCAACGAATGTCAAGAAAAATTGGAAAAACCGATGTTTTAGCAATTAAGTAAAGTACTACCTGAAGAATATTATTATTAATGTAAGACATGAATTAATTCTTTAAAATATATATATTATATTTAGGTATCAGTGTTTTATGGTGGGAAATGATATTGAAAAAGTATACCACAAATAACAGTTGCCTAATAGTCAGACAGAATTTAATTTGTGACGATAAAATGCTAGATAATGTAAGTTAATTGCTTTTAAATCAATATAAATTTTAGCAATGATAGTTGACACCGCATCAGAAAACACGTCCAATTTGCAAGATGTATTCCAAATGGCCTGATGGAGATGATAATTTGAGATAGATTACCAGCAGAAACCTTTTGTAAATTAAATATAATAGGGTTGGGTGGGTCCTCTTAATCCCTTAATTAATATATATTTACAAGCTGATCGTCGTGGTGGGCGGTTGTAATCCAACTAGTGGGAGGCCTCTGTAAATATATATTTGTGTTAGTGAAAACATTAATTAATTTGGTTATAGTGCCAATGACGCATGTATTTTGAAATTATACGTTTCGAATGTGCTGGTAGTTGACTACCCATGCTAGGCGTAATGTTCCGTACGGAAAGCTATAATGCCCAGGTGCTTCTGCCCCCACTTGGGGGAGGCACAGACGACCCTTGTGGACGCGAACAAATATCCACCGTGTCTTTCAGGCACAGATATTTGGTCACTGCTCATTAGGCCTGGCAATACTAAATGCATAAACTTTATCTTGTCCTCTCTTGTCTTGATTTTTATCGTTTAAATAGTATGTGTGATAGGTTTTATTTACTAACTTTAATTAATATACCCTTGCGACATGTTGAATGTGAGTAGTACCCATATGAGCAATACCCATAGGGGGACAGAATATTTTGTCGGATAGACTAGGAGTATATACACCCATGTTAAACAAGGTATGTGTATATAGAATGTATGTGTAAAATTATTGACAACTTCCTGTAAAGGCAAACACAGAATATTGCAAACATATAATAATTCTCTCCCCATAACTTAGTGTGTAAAATTTATTTTAGGTTTTTGACTAATTATAATAATAATAATAATAAAGTTTAATGGATTGTATATGTGTAGAAAATATTTTAGGTTTTCACTAATATTGATAATAATAATTGTTAATGGGTTGTGTGTGTGTGTAGAAAAATATTTTAGATTTTTCAATAATAATAATAATAATAATAATAATAATAATAATAATAATAATAATAATAATAAAGTTTAATGGGTTGTGTAAAAAATATTTTAGGTTTTCACTAATATTGATAATAATAATTGTTGATGGGTTGTGCATGTGTGTGTAAAAATATTTTATGTTTTCACTAATATTGATAATAATAATGGTTAATGGGTTGTGTGTGTGTGTAAATATTTTATGTTTTTGACTAATATTTGCAATAATAATAATAAAAATAATAATAATAATAATAATAATAATAATAATAATAATAATAATAATAATAATAATAATAATAATAATAATAATAATAATACTTTGAAATTGTATTTGAAAATAATTTGCGACATGTTGATTGTGACCAATACCCATAGGGAGACAGAATATTTTTTTCGGATAAACTCGGAGTATATATAATAATAATCATAATAATAATAATAATAATTATAATAATCAACGATTTAAACAAATTAAAACAAAAATTATTAGTTCTAAAAATATTAGGCATCGTTCTAAAAATAAGAGGCACCATTCTAACAATATTAGGCATCATTCTAAAAATATTAGGCATCGTTCTGAAAGTATGACGTAATCATTCTAAAAATATTAGGCATCATTCTAAAAATAATAGGCATCGTTCTAAAAATATTAGGCATCGTTCTAAAAATATTAGGCATCGTTCTATAAATAATAGGCATCATTCTAAAAATATTAGGCATCGTTCTAAAATTATGACGTAATCATTCTAAAAATATTAGGCATCATTCTAAAAATAATAGGCATCGTTCTAAAAATAATAGGCATCGTTCTAAAAATATGACGTAATCATTCTAAAATTATGACGTAATCATTCTAAAAATATTAGGCACCATTCTAAAAATATTAGGCATCGTTCTAAAAATATTAGGCATCATTCTAAAAATATGACGTAATCATTCTAAAAATATTAGGCATCATTCTAAAAATAATAGGCATCGTTCTAAAAATATGACGTAATCATTCTAAAATTATGACGTAATCATTCTAAAAATATTAGGCACCATTCTAAAAATATTAGGCATCGTTCTAAAAATATTAGGCATCATTCTAAAAATATGACGTAATCATTCTAAAAATATTAGGCATCATTCTAAAAATATGTGGCATCGTTCTAAAATTATGACGTAATCATTCTAAAAATATTAGGCATCGTTCTAAAAATATTAGGCACCATTCTATAAATATTAGGCATCGTTGGGTGAGTCATTGGGGGAGTCATTCTCTTTGTTAATATTAATGATGATGATACCTTCAATAGCTCATTCGAAAGGTCTTGCACTAAGCTTTAAGATGAGGTATCGTCCAATAAAATCCGTTGGTGGGAACATTAATTTTTGGGATGAAAAAATGTATGGGCCCTCTGGACCAATTAATAATATTTTGAATAATAATAATAATTTAACGTTGAAAAGATGGTGGTCATCAATTGTTAATAACATTAAAACTATTAAAGATATATAAAATACCTATAGCTCATTCGAAAGGTCTTGCACTAAGCTTTAAGATGAGGTATCGTTCAATAAAATCCGTTGGCGGGAACATTAATTTTTGGGATGAAAAAATGTAGGGGCCCTCTGGGGCAATTAATTTAAAAAATTACGTAATAGTTCTAAAAATATTAGACATTGATTACGTAATAGTTCTAAAAATATTAGGCATCGTTCTAAAAAAATTTTCCCTGGGGGGGGGTATATGTGGCCCAGAGGGCCCCTGGCCTAGATGGCCCATAACATACTACTCCAGATATTGCGAGAGATCGACGATCGACCAAAATTGGCCTCGCGATCGACTGATTGGCCACCCTTGATCTATGTCATTATGTCAGACAAATATCTTAGATAAGCAAAAAGCTCAAAAATGTCAAATTGACATAAAATTTGAATCATAGAATATTTAAAAAAAATTTATTAACCCTACAAATATGATTGAGTTTAAGGTATATTGATTATTATAAAATTTAATTGATCATATTTAATTAAATTTATTGATTAATAATTTATTTATATTTTAAACTAAGAAAAATTTGAAAAATTTTTGAAAGATAATTCTAAATGGGAAAGCATTACTTCCCTTAGTCTCGGTCAGTTCAATGAACAGAAGTCAACGAATATCTGTTGGGTTCCATATTTTTAGACTAAATTTAAATTTTTACTATTTACTTCTGTTTTATTTTCGTATCATTTTCCTCAGAATATTAAATGCTGTTGGCCTAGATTTCTTAGTCTACCCCTAAGTCATCCTCCACACTTTCGATTGTTTCACCTGAACTTTATTTTAACCTGTACAATTTATAATTTCAGGTCATTTTCACATCAAAAATTTCAAAATATAAATTATGAAGCTCAGTTTGCCATTAAATGCTGACAGAATGTACAGAATTCTTAGTAACAATAATATTACTATTGTTTCATTAAACTAGACAATGTAATTAGCAATAAACCATTATGAAAACCGTTTTCTATTAACACTATTGATCATTAAAACAACAATTAAAATAATATTTTGTTTCACTTATTATTAAAATTTTTTAGAGATTGAAATTAATATTAAATTTAGTTCAACAGTTGATTGTGATACAATTTAATATGAAAATAAAGCTTCCATTACATACAAGGCCCCAATGTTCTGGGCTAAAAATATTTGGTGCCTTACTAAGCAACGATTTTTCTCGAAAAGTAAAAGTTAAATAAACAATATTTATAAGTTTTATTACTGTATCAGGATTCGAATTTGCATCCTTTGACCCTTCGTTCATATTTAACAGCATACAATGTTATCAAACATATTTTGAACTTTTAAACATAATTTGCACGCCTTTAGTTAATGTTTTTTTAATTAATCTTAATATATCCTGAATTCGACAGTATTATTATTAGTATTTTTAAAAATAAAATTTATTTAATAATGAAATTTAGTAAAAAATATTGCTGGGTTTAAGAATAACTATTTGTCTCACTCCTCATGTTCTAAAATCAAACATAAATATCAGTGTCGGATGGTACTATTTTGGCGCCTGGAGCAAACTTCTTGAAAAGGCGCCTATATTGTTAAAGTCTAAATTTGATTTTTCGCCAATAAAGAGACAGTTTCAAAGCAATGTGAAAAATTTGAATTTTGTTCAATAAAAATTTAACATTATTGTAATAATATATATATATATATAGAGGAAAAGCGCTCAAAAATGCAAATTTATCAAAATATAGATTATTATGTAGAAATACGTGTTATAATAACAGTCAGTATGATAGTTTTGTTGAGAATAATTATTCTTCAATTTGATCGAAAAGGCGCCTTTTTTTCAGTGTGATTCTGGCGCCTGGTGCGGTCGCTCCCTCGCTCCACCCATAGATCCGGCCCTGATAAATATATTGAAACTTTATTTACAGTTGGTCAATCCTGATAGAAAAAGTTTAATGTAAATTTTGTAAAAAAGAAATAAGAATGAATTTTAAATTTTATTGAAAAAACTATTATTTTTTTTATGATAACCATTTTGGAAAATTTTTGTTGGTAGGAATTAAAAAAGTTGTTTTTTTTAAAAAATATATTCAGGTTAATTATAATTGATATGCAATTCTTCCAATATTGGAATTACAAATATTTGGTTTTCATCGGTAATTTATTTTATTTTTCAAATTACTTTTGAATTGATATTAAATTCTTGGTTGCCGAAAAAAAGCCAAGGAAGAAAAAGCTACGAAAAAAAGCCAAAAAAAAGATTTGTCTGAAGTGTGCTCAAATTTAATTTGTATGTATTTACTGTATTTACTGTTTGTTTGAAGTTTTAAATAATAGAATAAAATAAATAAATATATTATTATAAAACTCTGGCATTATATTAAGCATAATGGAATATAAAACGTCTCAGGAATCTCCTGGAAGACCTCAACAATGTCCGAGTGGTGTCTTCGTGGTGTCAGTCATAACATCAGATTTGGTCAACCATTTGTGTAAACAATAGTAATAAAAGTAATAGTAATGAAAATTTGTCTACTTAATTTAAATTTTCATTTATTATTTAACATTTTTATATACATTTTATGGATTTGCTTAACTTAAATATTCATTAAATAAATTTATAATTGTGACATTATCTAAATTGTTTTTGGCTTTTTTTCCGTGGCTTTTTTCACCTGGATTCTAAATTTTTACTAAAAAGAATAAAGAACAAATAGAATAGAAGAAATAGAAGAATTTTTGGATATTTGACATTTTTTTACAATCAGATGAATTGAAATATTTTAGAAATTGGCGTCTTAGCATGGAAGAAGGAGTTATTGAAAGCGATATTGTAACAAAAAATTTATAAATGGGTTCGAATGAATCAAAAATGGCTGAATTCATAAATGGGATTGAAAGTTCAAATTTATGATGTAAAAATGTTTTCCGTTACAGAAGTGTTACTGGTGTTTTACCTTCTCTTCGTGAATCCAAGAGATATGTAAAACTGATTTGTTTCTCTGTATACAAAATTTAATTTAACAACATCTGAAAGTCTTAAGGTACTTCAACTATCAAATCTACCGTTGATTTATGTCAATTGGGATTCTAATAATGAGGACTCGTGAGTTGAAATTAGTGAATTGTTTTCAAAGCAGTCACCCTAATATATCACACATTTTTTAGTTCAAATTGCAAATAAATATGGAAGTTTCTCTTAAATCAGACGGCGAAGTCCAATTAATATAACCTAATTACTATCCAATTTTTAAAACTATATACCATCCACATTAAACGAAATTCCAGGGATACAAGTCAAACTCCATATATGTTTACTATCAATGTATTTGCTTAGGAAGGAGTTTATGACCATTTCAAGAAATGATAAATCAAGTTTAGTATCTCATCATACTAATGCCAATAAAATAGCTATTAAAACAACTAAGACAATTTACATCCAATTCCAATTGGTTCACTCTTAATTAACAGCCATTTATCAACCTATAGATAATCGATATATAAATTATTATGCCATTCGTTGCAAATATTAAATATTTATTATCACAAAACTATTTGATAAAACATTTTTTAATATATTTACCTCCTAAATCCTGACATTTTATTTTTTATTAAAATCAATATTTTTTTGAAAATATTTTATTCTGAGCCTTAAAAAATGATGAAGAATTTTTTTTGTATTTTTAAGTCTTTTTTTTTGGATAATACAGCATGTAGATTTCAATGTATAAAAGGACTCAATACATTTAAAAAGAGATTGAAAACGGCTTCGAATTAAAGGAAAGAAAGTATTGTAATTAATTTTCTATTTTCCCAGTAATCGAAAATAAAAGTACCTCGTGGAGATTGGATCGATAAAACCACAAATTTTAAGAAGAAAAAAATAATTACTTGTATACTTCCTTATTATTGAAAAACTAAAATGATAAAAAAGTTACAAATTGAAGAAATAATAAAAATGTTTACAGCATATCTTTCAGTATGGAGAATTATTTGCCTCTGAGGTTGATTTTCCAAACTATCTGGATCTATAAATCCGTCTATCAGTCTTTTGGGAATGTCAATTACTTTCGATACAGTGCTCGGTCTAGTAGATGTTAAAAACATATTGAAAATAATGTAGCAAGGAATATAATCAAATGTAATTAATAAATAAAATTTATTTACTGAAATGCATTTCTTTGGTAAGAAACTGGCACTGGATTGCACAAATCAAAACTTTTTGATGCATATTTTGAAATTTTTGACTATTAGAAAATAATTTTTTAAATTCAAATTTCACAAATGTCAACTTTTTTTATCAATGGAAATTTTTTTGGTAATTTCGGAAATCGATTTGGAAGGCCATAATTGAATGATTTCTCATTTGTAGCCATATTGTAATTATATATGATCTTTACTTATTATTTTGGGCAAATATTTCAGATAACACTGATTAACCCGTCCAATAAAACTTTAGCTTCATTTTGAATAATTTGAATTAATTAAGGTCGTCGTTAGTGATAAAATATTAATTAAATTATTTAAACAAATTGGATTCATATTCATTATTATTCATTATTATTCATTAACTCATAAACTCACATGTTAAATTCAAAATATAGAATAAGAACATTTTCCATCTTTATATTTAAGAAATTTCCAACTTTATACTTAATTTATTTCCTTTTATTTACTTAAATTTATTTTAATCCAATCAGTTTATCACAATTTTCATTGAAATATTTTTTTACCTTAAANGGTCTAGTAGATGTTAAAAACATATTGAAAATAATGTAGCAAGGAATATAATCAAATGTAATTAATAAATAAAATTTATTTACTGAAATGCATTTCTTTGGTAAGAAACTGGCACTGGATTGCACAAATCAAAACTTTTTGATGCATATTTTGAAATTTTTGACTATTAGAAAATAATTTTTTAAATTCAAATTTCACAAATGTCAACTTTTTTTATCAATGGAAATTTTTTTGGTAATTTCGGAAATCGATTTGGAAGGCCATAATTGAATGATTTCTCATTTGTAGCCATATTGTAATTATATATGATCTTTACTTATTATTTTGGGCAAATATTTCAGATAACACTGATTAACCCGTCCAATAAAACTTTAGCTTCATTTTGAATAATTTGAATTAATTAAGGTCGTCGTTAGTGATAAAATATTAATTAAATTATTTAAACAAATTGGATTCATATTCATTATTATTCATTATTATTCATTAACTCATAAACTCACATGTTAAATTCAAAATATAGAATAAGAACATTTTCCATCTTTATATTTAAGAAATTTCCAACTTTATACTTAATTTATTTCCTTTTATTTACTTAAATTTATTTTAATCCAATCAGTTTATCACAATTTTCATTGAAATATTTTTTTACCTTAAAGTTTTTAAATAAAAATTTCAGTATTTCGATTATATATTTAAATGACTAATCACATTTCAAATTATTATATATAAAATATTTTTTGTCTCTGGATAAACCCTTTCAATACTGTACGGACATATTGTCCCAGAGAATTTCTAATAATTACTAAAATAATTTAAATGCTTACAAATGCATTGGGATATGGGATTTTACTACTATACGGTGATAGGCTCGTAAACAAGTCCAAACCTGCGTGCTTTTTTTTCCTTTTCTATAAAATTTTGTCAGTCTAGATGTTGCTATTAATTATTAAAATAAAAAAATCGTACTGAAAGGGTTAAATCCAGAAATATAGGATGGTTACTTTATAATATAGTATTGCTTTGTATAGTCACTCAAAAAAAGTCGTGAACATCTTTTGTTTTCTGTATGTAAAAGTCTAAATGTTTGTTGTTAGTATACTCAAGGAGAAAATAATAATATTTAATGTTGTTTCATTTATTTCACATCAATGAAATCATTATTTTGTTTAAACTCCATTTATTTTTACGCATGTTTTTGAGAATACTCATGGCACGAAACACTCTCTTGGATAGAAGAATTCGATCTGTAATCATCAATAAATTGAAAACGGGGGAAAGTTATCGAAAAATTGCAAGCAACCTCCAAATTTCTGTTGTAGAAATTTCGAAAATGGTAAAGCATTACAAAACACCAACTGATTTGTAAAACAAATATTAAATTGTGGTCGAAAGAAGATACTTTCAGGCAGAGTTCAACAACACTTGGCATTAGAAATCGCAAAGAATCCGACCGTTACCAGCAAGTATTTGAAGGCATTTCTTGATAATCACACGAATATAAACATCAGTGGTCAAACTGTCAGGAAATTATTTGGCTAGAATGGGATTTAGATGCTCGTTACCGTTCAAGAAGCCGCTGTTAATAAAAAGGCACTGACAAATGAGATTAAAGTTTGCAAAGAAAAAATTGGAAAAAAGTGCTGTTCACTGATGAAACAAGAATATCTGTCGTAAATAATTCAAGACACCAACGTGTGTGGCGAAAAAATTATGATAAATTAAAGTTTACAGTCCTTACACTCAAACATCTATCTTCTATTATGTTATTATTCTCTATTATTTTACCAAAATTTGCATTTAATTTATTGTTTAATCAAATTCGTTGTAATTTTTAAATATTTTCCTAAGAAGGTATTTCTTTGACCTTAAGATGATAATGGTATCACAATTTAATCAACCTATATTTTTAAATTACCAACTATAATTTGTCTGACTATTAGGGAAATGTTCTTTCCAATTTAATTAATTGTTTATGCTAATTTAATAAAGTCAGAGTCACATTGTTAGAATAAAATAACTCTGGCTCGCAATTCAGTGGTTTTGGCCGATTACTCCATAATTGTTATTTTTAGGTCTTTGATAGTTCCCTGATTTTCGGCTTGAGCCTTCTTGAAAGTTTCGATTTTTGATGAAGTTTGCGTACCTGTTTAGGTAGGAACAATATTGCTTCAATTCTTCTGCATTTTCTCATCAGTGATTCGGGCTTTCTCGGTCTGGCTAACCGCTTCTGAAGTATAATGCGCTGAAGTATAATGAATTGTTTCTGATGCTGTCTGCAATCCTTTCAGTTTTCTAGTGATATGATTGGTGCTGAGTTTGAATAACCTTTGTTTACGAGTAGTTGATTGTTTTCGGTAGAGTTTGTGGTTTTTAACGGTGTGATTGTTATTGACGTTGTTGTTTGTTTGATTGAAATTTCCTTTTCTTCCTGTCTTTCAACGTTTTTTCCATTTAAATATTCTAACTCTGTTTCCTAGATTAAATTTTTGTTTTTCAATCAAATTATTATTAGCATTATTATTTTCATGTGTAATTTCTTGGATCAAATAAGGATTATTAGTTGCTTCTGTTGGAGTTGTTTTTATCATTCTATGAACTTTATTATTATAAAAATTCATCAAATTTGGTAAAATATCAATCCAAATTCTATTTTCTCTTTGTGACATGATTAATATCTAGAATGATGAATTTCTCTACCATAATTTTGTTCACATTCTATACACTTTATTATTAAAATTTAATAAATTTTAATTTATTAATAATTCATGTAAAAATTTAAATAATTCATTTTATTAAATGTCATTAAATTTACATAACTATGTAGCGGACTTTTTTTATCTCACAAACTATATTAGAGAAAAGTTAAATATTTTAATCTTAACTGTCAAAATATTTCGATTATCTCCATAGTCCAGTTCACTATTTTCTACAAAAGTTCATTCATTTTATCAATTAAGTGGCCTACATCACTCTGATAGACTTTTTAATTTAAACGACAATTTTAAGGTCAAAATAAAAATATAAATTAGCAAGTTTTAAACAATTTGAATTAAATTATTTTATTTATTTAGTAATAAAAATAATAAAAATAATAATAATAATAATAATAATAATAATAATAATAATAATAATAATAATAATAATAATAAAATAATAATAATAAATGAGCACTCAAGTTTGAGTTAATTGTAATTGACGAATTCTTGTATGCATGTAGAACTTGCAGGTCATTTTATTTATGTAACTCCATTTTTTTGAATATGTAAATTGAAGAAAGAAAATTTTTTATATAACCAGTTTGTCCCATCACAGCAAATCAAAAATACAGTAACTGTTATTGAATGTGCTCCACAAATTAAGGATGACTATTTCGTACTAGAAAATTCTCATTTAATTGTAAATAAACCTTAAAACTAGAACCAAATGTTCAATAGTTCATTCATTTCTATTATTATTTTATTATTATTATATATAATTTTATTACCGTATTAATTCAAATCTTAGGAGATATTTGTTTTTCAGAAATATTAAAAAAACAAAAGTCATCTTATATAAGAATCTCGATTGTCAGACATTTTTGTGCATGATTAGACACAAAATAATGAATTTTAAAAGCGTACTTTTAAGATATTTTTTCTGTAAAAAATGTGACTTGTCTTATAGTCAAGATTTTCTTATAATTGGATTAATATGGTATTATTATTATTATTATTATTATTATTATTATTATTATTATTATTATTATTATTATTATTATTATTATTATTATTATTATTATTATTATTATTATTATTATTTGATAAAATGTTTAAATAAAATGTCAAATCCGTCATATAATAATAAAATATATAAAAACAAATAATTTCTATTTATTGATACAAAAAAATACATTTAATCGCGCCAGTAACGAATTAAATAATCTTTGTCAATATTTATGGGATATTTACAATGTCCATTTGAAATATTTCTTAGTTTTCATATAAAGACAAATAATAATTATTGATACAAATTTATGTAGTTATCCACTGAGGTTTTGTTATAACAATTCAAAAGAAATGTCGTTATTTTTTTGAAAACATGAAAATGAGATCCTCCTCCCGCTAACGTGTGGGCCTCATCAGGATAGACCTGAATAATTGGTTACATTATTAATTAACAAATGAAAAAGATAATGATAAATAATTTTAAATAAATTATTAATATTCATGCGAAAAGCATTATTTTATTGTATGTACAAGCATCCGTGATATTACACAATATTCAAATAGCATCTGCTGTATTAGAAAACCGTGAACAAGTTACTCAATTGTGGCTTGGAGTTAGAAGTATATAAATAATTAAATTAAACAGGATATGAAATATACATTGATTTATTCACACACTTTATTTTCTACATTTGTGTAGTCCAACTTATTTACAAATAATCTATATACATCAGTGTTTCCCACGATGGGGCATCAAGCCTCAGAGGTGGGACACGTCAGCAATTATCAACTATTCGACATATATATATATATATATTTTTAATATAATATGCTCATTCACGACTAAATATAACAACGTGCATACAGCAATTTCATCGACCGTTATTTTTGCATACTGGCAATACTGGTTATCGAAGTTTGACAGCTACTTCAAAGGGAACGATGGGACATATGACTTTTGAAAATACTACCTATGTGGCATGGTATAAAGAAGGTCGGGAAACACTGGTTTATATAAAGTATGTCACGCAACCCTGACTCACAATTTATTTATGTTTTATTGTTGTTTTAAATAAGAAAAATACAATTTTTTCTGAGTGTTTAATTTTTGAATTTTATATCATATAAAATTCATGAAATGAATCTTTGATAATTCAACTACTCTGATTTTTATGGAAACATTTGTATTCTTGCAGTTACATCCTCTAGCGAGTTTTAAACTCAAATGAAACATGAATAAATTTCACATGCTGTACTATCTGTTTTTTTCTAAGTATTATTGTTTCCTGCATGAATGTGACAGTAGAAATAGCAAAAGATCTCTGTGTTTTGAGAGAAAATGCAAAAAAATGGCTTGGAGATTTTCAATTTTAAACACACTGATCTTGTGTCCATGTATATAATTCTCTTCTCTACTTATTATACAGCGGGAATTGAAAAAAAACATTAAAAGAAATATGATCAACATTCCCTAAATTTTGAGACAACAAAATTAAGACTAGCGTGTTCATTTAACGAGAAGAAATCCAGATATTCGCATCAAAATCAAATAAATCTAATCAAAATATGATTTTCAGAATCAGCATGTTAAACATAGTACAAAAAAGCAAAAGTTTAAGCAAAAATACTATATTTTAAAAGTAATTAGTTTTTTATTACTTATAAAAATTAAATTTTAGAACAATAAAATTAAAACTTCACTTAATCTTTTAGTGCTCCTTTTATTTTTCTGTCGAATTACAATGTAATATTCACGTCCAGTATGAGTACAAGCTGATATCTAAGGTAAATCCAAGGCTATTTAGCTAAACCAAAACGTTTAAGTTGTTCCCTATATAACCGCTTGTAGACGGGCAGCCAAATTTATTCAAAAATCATTTTGTATTTTTTAATTTTTCATGTGAATTTCATAAGATTAAATTCAATTATTATACTAATGCAGTAGTATTCAAACTTCAAAAGCTCGCGGAACGCTTATGTGAAATGATGCGTTACAATATAGATTTTATTTAAGTTTTTTTTATAAATTCTTGAAATTTTTATTTGTTTTTTTATGAGAAATGAAAATTTATATTAATGTTTTTTGGGTGAGAAATAAAGCAATTTCTTTTAAATTATTGAGTTTTTTTGGAATCCTTGAGGAATTTCATGGATCCCTAGGGTTCTGCAGAACACAGTTGGAAGACCACTATACTAATGTATAAATGGAAGTGAAGATGTTTGTAACCCTATTACGTAATTAGATGATTACGCAAAATTGTGTTTACTAATATTAATCAATTCCTTCGGTCGATAGTGATCAGGAACTTGAGAAAGGAGATGACGGGCAATTATTCCAATGTATGGGGTCCTACACCCATGACATAAATATTCAAAATCAAGATCCAAACACAATCTAAGTAGGACTTGATATCCACTACACAAACACGAAGTTAAAAAACAGGAATTAAAGACCACCTTATAACATTGAATACACAACTTATTGTTCAAAATTTTTACGCTAACTGTATAACACTCCAAATACAAAAATGCAACCCTAAACAAAAAATTGTGTTTGATAATATGAATCTATTCCATCATTCGACAGTTATCAAGAACTTGAGATGACAATGGTCTGTTGTAATATATATAGAATTATTTAGTTGTATAGTGACTGTTATTATTTGTATTATTATTATTTTTATTATTATTATTATTATTATTATTATTATTATTATTATTATTATTATTATTGTCACTTAATAAACTATTTGGAACTTCATCATAACATTTATCGTTACTGTTTTTATTGAAATAATGTTGATGAAATTGAAATTAATTTAGGAAAACTAAATATAATTAAATTAGAAAGCACCTCAATAAAACAAATAAATCAAAGTCTCACCATAACATCAAAATCAAATCCTTTTGCTACCAAAGATCGAATCAATTTGGCACTATTGAGAAAATGAACGTTGTCTGCAAATAATGTACAATTTATGGAAAATAATTACAATAAGTTTTACCATCTTTGGTTCCATGAATCAATAAATATTTCTTCTTGATACCAAGATCAAATGATTTCGCAAAGTTCGAAATATCAGATTGCTAGAAAATTAATAATTTCCACTTAAATAATATTTTATAGTAAATAAATAATATTAGCTATGAATGGAAGCTTTTACAATTTTCGGAACTATAAAATTCAATTCAAGTCATATTTTTTTAGAAATTATTTTGCTCTAAAAGCAAAAACAATAAATGCCAGACAATATTGGAAACTTTCCATAAACAATTCCTAATTTAACACAAAAATAATTTCGGATATATAAAATTCATTGCAAAGATTAGCCGCTGAGACTCTTTATATCAAAAAACTTAAACCGTCTATCAACATTCAACTAAATTAATACTTAAATTAATATTTAATTAGATTTAAAATTTAAAATAAAAAAATATTTAAGATATAAAAAACGTTTTTTTATTAAAAATTAAAAATTTAATTAAATTACAGAATTTAAAAAATAGGAAATATATTTTTTTGGGTAATTAAAATAAAATATAAATAGAATATAATTAAACCAATAAATTTATTATAAAATACGAAATAAATTTATTATCCCCAACAATAATTATTTAATGTAATAATGATCAAATTCACTTGAAAAAGGCAGTGCCGAAAATTCGTGAGTATCAACAAACATCGATATATTACTAATTTATAGTCTTCAAGCTCTCTTTTCAATTCTATATTGTATTAGCTATTATTCTATATATATTAGCTATTATTAAATATTTTCAATAACAATTAGTGTTGATTGTAATAAATTCAGTAACTAACGGGAAGCATTGAGTTATTTTTTCCAGTTGGTAAATATTAGGGAAATAATAATCATTTTTATACAAAAGTATTATTGATTAATTATATTTTAATCAAATTTACACAGTGCTGACTCAATTAGTCAATATGTCTATTGGAATAATCAACGGTGCCTTTTTTCTTTTGTAACGGTGCATTATAATTGTTTAATTGCTATTAAAATTTTATTTAATATTGCCGATTCATAGAAAGCAACATCTATAAATTTTATTTGATTCAATTTAAAAGTATGCCTTATAAAAATAATTTTTAATTTTAATACAAATAATCAAAACTATAATCAACACAATAGTACAGATCAAAAGGATTAATTTACAAATAAAATTTAAATACACCAAAAATTGAGTGTGAAGTAATTAAACATCAAAAATTTAATCTAAAATTATTAAAACCAATGCAAAAAATATTAAAAATTAATTATAAAAATTCAAAAAAGTCAATATTTTCTGGGAAATGTATAAACGAAAAGCAAATAAAAAAATAAACACGAATATAATAATTATCAATCTACGGGAGCTCTTTAGGTAAAGTTATTTCAAATGGTTATACTAATTAATAAATTAATTGAAATCTTGTTGACAACATTAATCATTTCTAAAGGGAAACAAAATTATTTAGCTTGACAAAATTTGTGAGATTTATTATGTTTGTTTATAATATGAGATTTAGCAAAATATGAATATGAATTGCAATTTCGATGTAATTGATGCTTTCATGGCTCTGTATAAACATAGACAAAGTCAATAAATGTTGTCATTTATAGTCGAAAGAGCAACCGGGATTATAATAATTTATAGCGACTACGTTAGAGTGCCCTATCAGTTATAACGTAAAGAGAAGTACCGTATTTGTGTATTTTTTTCGTAAAAACCCATAAAACCTTCAGATTCCTCACTTGAACTTATTTCCAAATTATTTTCCTACTACCTCGGGATCCGAATTCGCATAATTTTGACCTGTCTTATATAATGCGCATCGGTATTTTAGAAAAAAATACACAAAAAAAGTGCGCACTATAATCGCTAAAATACGGTAGTAACAATTCTTAATTGTTTGTACTGGACTAGATTTACAACTAGTCTGAGGTGGTATAGCTTCGAATCACCTGGACATAGTACAAATCATTTCTTATCCGTTTGATAGAAATAGTATTTGATCGACAATTATTGAGACATTTGTTACTGTAATGACAATAAATTTTATTGTATTGAGTCTAGTTGTTTTAATAAAAGGGACAAGTGAGAATGAATGAATGGAATCATCTTGTGTACAAGGTGAATTCTAGTTTTGGTTTTGATATGTCTAAAAATTATTTTTAAAAAAATTTTAGGTTTATATTTCAATCTTCAAACTGCAGTTACAATTGCATAATAATCTGCCCATTAAATTTTTATAATCAAAACGGAATAATCAAAATAGAAACCAAAAGTGAAAATACTTGATACGCCAATGGATTTTTCTCCTTTAATCCCAAATATCTTTCAGTATATGCAGTGTCTAAAATAAGATTTTTAGATTTTATTCTTGCGTTTTATTTACCATAATAATCAAATGAAGTCACCGGAGCTACACTGACTCCACAACGAATCATTTTATTATCAACAGTTCTCAATATGTGACCAACAGCAAATCCACCATAGGACTACCAAAATAAGGTGATACAAACTATTATTCTTTGACACATTTCTTACCCATCCGTACGCCCCAATTTGAGTTTTGTTTATAAAATGGTTTTTAGAAACGATTTCCCTAAAATATTAAAATTTCAATTAATAATTCAGTATTGAATTCAATTTTTAATTGTTTTTCAAAATTTAATAAAAATAAAATAAAGTAAATATATTTTTGTTTTTAAAAAGATCTAAAAAGAAAACTGAACAAAAATAACCCAAAAAATAAAAGACTATTGAATGTAAATAAAACTTAATTTTAGAAACCAAAATCAGTTATAAAAAATTAATCGTGAGGGCTACCATATTTTTGCTGAAATTATATCCTTTTACTTCTCCAAAAAAATAGATCACATAATTGAAAAGAAGATTGTTAAATTATACTTTATCAAATAAAGGAATTAACGCCAAAGTTTATTTTAATCCAAAATATAAAACATTACTAATTAAACTTTCAGTATTTTTCATTAAATGTTCAGTAACTTTTATTTACTTTTTTCAGTATATTTTTGTTCAGCAAATATAATAATTTGTTTTGTAAAAAATAAAATGTTCAGTAAAAAATGAAAATATTTCAGTAAAAAAATATAAATTTTCAATTAAAATAAAACAAATAATTCCAAACATTATCAGTAAAAAACATATTGTTAGGTATTAATATTTAAGTATTATTTTCCAATAAATTCAAAAATTTTAATCCTTCAAAATTCCCTTTCTTACCTTTTTTGGTCCCCCTTCTTGTACTTTTTTCTCCGATATGAACATCTTTTACAACAGGTGGAAAGTATGGTGAATAATTTCAATGCCGAAATGACACCTATGTATTCGACAATAAAAGAAAATGGTCAGTTAGACAAAACGATAATTTACCACCATAGAACTGATTATCTGTTTTGTTTTATGTTATATTCTAATTATAATTGTCTTGTTGTAATTATTGATTTATTCTAAGCT
>CAUHTR010007870.1:29270-47163 GCA_959609185.1 Schmidtea polychroa
GACGGGAAGTCTCTCCAATGTATGTGGCATTACACCCATTATATGTAAACTGATAAAAGAGATCGAAACATAATTCGATTAGAGTTTTAGACTTATTAGTAAACATATTGCGTACTTTCCATGAAGTTGACACTATCCTATAGTTTAAATTTCTTAACTACTTTCTTATCTTTACTTTATAATCCTTTAAACCTCCTGAGTACGGAAATACCAATACAAATTTAGGCTCATCATCCTTGCTCACACTATTTAATTTATTTATTTCATCCGACTCACACACCTCAATATAATCACACCCATATTTTCTCAAGCATGGATCCTTAGGATTTTTAATAAATTTGTCAACAGTCTCTTTTTACCATAATTAATATAAAGGATTTTGAATAACCATTTTTCATTAACAATTCAATCAATTTGTTAACAGTTTTTACTGAAAAATACAATTAGTACTTGCGTTTGTTAATAATAACAATTACTAATTGTAGTCACAAAATACGACATTAATAATTAAAACGATTAGAAGAATATAGAACTGCAAATGCAATAAACAATTGACATTTGATAGTAGCTACATCTACTTAATAGCGAGCGCATTTCAATAATGACTTATGCCAAAAAACGAATGTGAGTGCGCTATTCAAAAAAGACACTTATGGGTATCTGTTTTCTATATTGTAATATATATATTATAATAAATCTCATCCATCAAAGCGAACTTAAAATAAATATATTTTTAATTATTTGAGTAATTTATAATTTTTCCTTTATCATCAAAACCAATTTGATTTAAATTTCGAAAAATAACTTTTTATTAATTTTAGTGGTGATGCGGGAAATGTGAAATCTGTCATTTTGACGTGTTGGTAGTTTCAGTGTTAAGTTATTGAAATTAACATTTCTGTTATATATATTTTAATTAGAAAAATCTGCAAAACTAATAAATTTAATTAACTCAAAATAATTCGAATCTGTATTTTTAATTACATTATACAAACTATTCTTTGCTTATTATTTATTTCCCATTCCCTTCAAATTCTTTAGTTTTCTTCCTCTTTATTCTGATCCACATTTGAAGTTTTGAAAATGTGGTTTTTTTTCTATTTTGCCTTTTTGAGTATTCTGTCAATTTTGCTGGTTTTGCTTCTTGTTTCGAACTTTCAGGTATTTCGTCATCTATCATATTCATTTTTCTTTCTAGTTCTCACACATGCATCACCCTCCACAACTATCCATTTCAGTCTCAATTTCATCTGATTGACTCAAAATTATTTTTATTTGAATATAATTTCACTGAATTACTCTTCCATCTGTTTAATTTTGAAGCTTCGAAGTCCAATCGTTTATTTTTGCTATAATTTCATATGGTCCAATATATTTTGCTTCCAAACCTTTCCTCTGTTCAGCTTTAACAAGAGCCTAGTCACCCACCTCTAACTTTGTGTTCCATTTATTTTTTTTTGTAAATCCTTTCCATGTATTTTCTAGCTTTGTCTGGCCTTATTTTATCATTTCGCAGATTTTCAATAAATCCCTGTACGTTGGATGTTTCAATTATTTAATAATGACAATCGAAGAATGTTTTTCAAATCCTTTTAAATTTTAAATTAATTGAAATTATTTTTTTATTTTTGGAAGCTTTCCAATATGCATAAACGTGTGTGATTAATTTGTGAAATTGTCATATTGTATAATGTTCTTACTCTGTTGCCTTGATTTGATCATGAATTTCGATGACTCCCATATTTTTATAAACAGCTCTCTCGAATTCTCTCCCTCGATTAAGAGTTCCCCTCCCATCAACTTGTAGGTTAATTATATTTAAGCTTGACACTAAATATGTCGACCAATCGAAAGTAAATTTTGTCGTCACAGCTTGACTACTTGGTCCAGCATATCTAAAACATTTATTAATAATAATGAATTTAAAAATAAATTTTAACAATTTTTGTCGAAATTATTATTTATAAGGAGGATTAGACTTCAAAATGTTATCGTAATTACCGAATTTCCTATTAAATGTCAATTGATAACTTTTGATAAATAATTATCCATCCAACTATCAGATTTGGTTAATAAATGATATGAACTAAATCACTGAAATAATTTAAATTTATTGAAATTAAATTCTTGTTATAGGAGAAGGGGGAGGAGTCAACCATTAAGTATTACTAAAAAGCGTATAATATGTGAAGTTTGGGTCTAAGAGCAAAATGTGTAGACGTAACTGACTTAGATGATTAATTGAAAGAAGAGTAGAAATAAAGTTTAATTTTTAATAATTCTTATGATAATACTATCTTTAGGAGTAATTTTTTATGCTGCCTTTTAACTGCATCGCATAATATAAATTTGATACAAATATTAAATTATGGACATTAAAACATGGAATTAAAACATCAAGACATAGCATGTAAGTAGAAAATCATTGGAACGACGCGAACGAAAAGAGCGAGTTGCCGGACAACCTGGCATATTAAAAACACTACAATTGACAGACTTTACATTGCCAATGAACATGCAATTCATTGAAACGCTTACGTGCAACATTTCCAAAGTATCCGAAAAAGCAAGATTCGAGAAAGCTCGCAACGAAGTAAATGCTAGCCTGAAATATTCTCCTTTGTGGTGATACGTTAAAGACGTTAAAATTAATTAAATTAAGACGTTAAAATTAAATTAAGACGTTAAAATATGCGTGTCAAACTGCAAAACAATTGATAAGCTGAGATATTCTCACATTAATTGTTAGAAATTGGGAACGAAAAGGTGCCAGTTGATAAGACCTCAGCACGAATTACATTGCCCCATATCTTCTGCAATTTAGTGATATCAAAATAAGAATTGGTTGAAAAAGTATTTCCCAGTATTCAAACCAATTATAAGAATCACGACTGGCTGAGTGAATGAGGTTTCTTGCAACCAAGATCAATGACATCTACGAATTTAACAATATTATTCAGTCTAGCATTCAAAGTGAGGTAGTCACATATACAAGTCCGTCCACGCTATTTTGGAAGCAGATAAAGTGGTTGATAATCCAAAAGAATTTTTGCATTCACACGAATCGCTTTTCACATTGACTATTATATTTTGCGTGCTCCGGAGTCGGAAAACATTCAATGTTTCATGATCTTAAATTTTATTTCTGTTAATTTGCATAACATATTTGCTTAACATATTTGCTTAACATATTTCTCCGAAAATTAAAATTTTTTCAAAATCTGAATATTTACAAATTTCATAGAAATGTAATAAATGAAATAAGAAAAATATATAAATCTTTACACTGCTCCCCAAATAGCCTTAACGGATCCTATAATAAAACAACGAAATTAAAACAAATCGTGAATTAAAACAAGAAAACATATCTTAAATAATATTTTAATGTAACGTGAATTGTTTATGTATAACTTTTTAAATGTAATTATAAATTTTATTATTTATCTTAATTCGAGTCACATCCCCTGCAACCCAACAAAAGAATCTATATAGTAATTCTCTATATTAATAATTTACTATAGAGAATTGAAAAACTAAAAATCGAAAAAAAATCGAAGTTAAAAAGAAATTTCTAGAAGTTAAAAGAAAACAAAATTTCTGAAAGAAAAAAATCAGAATATTCAACAGACAAATCCTAACTAGAATTCCAAAATACAGGATAGATAATTATTATCTACTTCAGTTTCTGTATGAAGCAATTCCGAAACCAATCCCGAATCGAACTAAAATTTCAATATCACAGATAACAAACCCTATTAAACATATTGGAAAACAAAAGGATCCAAGAAATCCAATTTTCTTAAATTTGAAAGATAAATAAATTTTGAAAGATAATAAACGTTACGGGAGCTAAAAAATTTCGTATGCATTCTATTTCAAAAGATTCGAAATTATCTTAACCAGAATTGTGGATTCGTGATATCCTAAACAAATGAGGTTTATAATTTTTTGTGTTAATAAAAGTTATAAAAGTTGAATTTGTTGGTTATATTTTATACTTATATGTAATAACAATATTTTAAATAACATACATTTACCCCAGCTGTCCCGAGACAGTATTTTTACATGAGACTCGGCTGGGTCGTACAAATTTTCTTTACATAACTATTAACCAGACCACTATAAACAATTAACAAATAACTGTCAATCATAAGACCTCAACAAATATCAATTGTAGCTTTTGAAATACCGTCAGATTTTAGAAATTAGTATTATTTATAAATAATGATATAATTTAAAATCAAAAGAATTCTGAAACGTCGAAATGCAAAACAATTGACACTGTACCTGATATTTTGAAAAAATAATTTTATAAACGCAAACGGAAACAACACAATTTGTGTATATTATAATTTATATACATTATTCTATGAATTAAAAAATATTTTGAAAATTTATGAGCACATTTTAATAATAAAAAATGCTTACACGCTTAACAGTAACGGATATTGCGTAACATGATTTTTATTTAAAGTCACTGGAAGCATCATTTTTGTTTCTAAATCAATAGAATGTGTACTATTTATTTTTATTGATACCTTCTCATATTCCACTTTTGGCATTGCTCTTAGAGAAACCATTTGCTTGAGACCTGTATTGTTGATCAAAATTCGATCTTGTTCTAAGGTTCCTGAAATTCTCAACAAATAAATATAACTTTTAAAATAAATTAAATAAACATAGCAGTAATTTAATTATTCGAAAGCGCCACTAAAATAAACGTTTCAAAATATATTTCGACAGCTTTCCTGTCATCATTCAGTAGAATAGAAAAAAAAACTATAGATACGTAGTTCGTTCAATAATGCCTGGGACTGACTAAAAAAGAAACATGATAAACCAATCAAACCAATTGGTTTTAACACCTATACGTATGTTTGTTTATATGCATAAATTAAATAATATGATTGGCTGAAGTACTTATGCTTCCATTTTTAGTCAAATGGATGAGGTGGAATACAGAAGTGTAATAAAATTCTATGTGCTTTTAAAAAATTCATCTGATGAAATATTTTGTGATATGGCAATTGCATATGTCAACAAATGTCCTTCTAGATCCACAATATATCGTTGGATATCATTATTCAAGAATGGACATGAAAGTGTGCGCCATGATTATTTCAATGTTGGCAGACAAACTGAAATTTCCGATCAAAACATTACGCATATTTAGTCGATTATTCGAGCAGAAAGACGAATTGAGGTGGGTGAAATAGCAGAATTACTTAAAATAAGTGTTGGGAGTTGTCATCTGCAATTATTTGTTAGACAGTGATGGAATGAACCCAAATTTCAAATAGTAAACAGTTTACTGCCTACATTTTCTTTTAGATTATGACATGTTTAGTATCAGTTATCTGGGGACAAAATTATTCTATTTAAATTAGACATAGCAATAATTAAAAATCTTAATTTAAATTTAAAGATATAGAAGTATTATAATACTGATTAATAATATTTAAAAAAGACAAAAAATTATTATTGTTTTCTATTTTTAAATTTAAATTTAAAATGCTGCATAAACTATATAAATGTTTAAACAATATTTAATTTATAAATAAGAATATAAAATAAGGAAATAAAGATATTTAATAATATTTTATAATTTCTTGCATAAATTTTATGTGCGATTAGTTTGCAAATTTTTACTTCATAGGTACTTTTATAATTTATATAGATAGTTATGTCTTTATATTATAAGCCTTATAAGGTATTATTATGTAAGTAAATAGATATTATCTGTGCATGTGGATTATTCCATTCATGGAATGCCAAAATTAATGTCACGACATGTTTATATGAGATTCACTATCGTTGAGTCTCATTTTTGTTTTTGCTGACAACTTTATTTAAAAATATATTTTATTAATAATATTTTATTTAGTTTCTGAATCATTAAATTTGGTTTATAGTATTTTTTCCCGCAGATTCTTCCACATAAACTTCCAGATAAGAATCTAAATTTATTAAATTTTATTTATTTCTATTAATTAATTGATGAGTTTCACTATTAGAATTTTACCTTTTTCAGTGAGTAGTAACAAGTAAAATGTTGGTACAGACGGTCCAAGACATGAATGGATAATAAATCCTCCGTTTTTATTGAAATCGAATGTATTATAGGTACAATTTTTATTTGTACATGATACGCAAATGAATTTCCCAGTCGAAATATTTGCTCTGAAATGAAATAAATGATTAAAGTATTTTTTTATATTTAAACAAATTTCAATATTTTTTGAATTATTATAGATTTGTAACTAAATATGTTCAAGATCATTTATATCCCAATTAACCATCCAAATTTTAGCAATAATTTATTTTAAGAAAAAGGACTCGGGATCTAGAGAACAAAAGCTTGATATGAACCAGCAAAATATAATATGAAGTATTTAGAAGGATTTCAAAGCACCAAAACATTTGCAACTCTTACCTCAAAAAATCTAATACTAGTTAATTTCTACTGTGAAAATTTGATAGTTTTGAATAAGAAAATCAAAGAAAAACATGCAAATATTCGATAGGAAAGCAGCACTTTTTCAGAATGACAACGCTGGATGAAATACTACAATCAGAACGCTGCCGAATCTGCGAGAAATCGGATTGGACATTTGTGGTCATCCAATATATTTTATTGGATAATACTCCATGTGATTATTATATATTTCGGTTTCTACAATATTATTTAAACAAGGAATCGTTTTGCTATTGTAATTAATTCTAAACATGACAAATGTATTTTTTGTAAAAATTTTGTCATGTATTGTGAATTCCTTTTATTGAATTATTTATTTATCCATCAATGGAAAATATCTTATTGACATTTTTCTTCTTTTTTTTACAACTCCCATTAAATGTTTTCTGTAAAATAAAATTTAACTGATATATTTATAATGAATACTATTAGGATTTATTAATAAATAATATCAGAGGTCGGGAACAAGTGGCTCTCAATTTGAAATTCCTCCTCCTTAATATTTTAGATTTTGATTCACAAAATTGGTATGTTTTTTTTAACTTAGGCTTATTCAAATGGTTTTAATATTTTTACTATTTAAATATGAGCTTACTTTTTTAAAATCTACTTATTAAGTATCATGAGACATTGAAGATTTTGTAGCAGTCTTTGAAATACAATTTAAAATTAATAGACATCAAAGTATTTCATGGAATATCTTTTGCAGAATTATAATTAGAGCTTGCGTAAACTAAATAAAAAGTAATTTGGGCAGAAAAACTCGTAAACATAAACAAAAGTTCATAAAATTCAGACATATAAGCAAAAAACACCTCAGGACATAATATTCAGATGCTCGAACTCATTTCCAGCTAGTTATTCAAATACCAGTAGGCATACGGTTGTGAACAATTTTCTTTCTTATCACTGAACTTTATAAAAATAAAGTGCTGAATCAGACTTAATGATGAACGTTTAAGATCTTTGTTACAACTTAAAAACACTTAATACGTTCAAACTTTAAACAAGCTGTCCGAGAAGATGCAAGTTCAAAAGCCACATTAAAAACTAAGACTTGAATAAAAAAGCTTATCTATTAATTTCTTATTCTGATGCGTTTGCTTTAATATAGTAATTGCAGAGGGTTTGTTTTTAGGTTTTTATAATTAAAATTTTAAAATATCAAAAAATGTTGTAGGACCTACATAAAAATTAAAAAATAATTTGATTTGGCTCTATGTTAGGAAAATAATTCCTAACCCTGAATAATATAATTACAGGGTTTTGCATTTCTATAATCACATAAAAAAGTTTTGTCCTAAAAATAATTAATGGTAAGAAAGACGCAAGGAAAAATAACACAAGCAATCGTAGACATTGTTTTATCGATGGCGAATAGAAACGAAACCATAAAAAAAATAAGCAATAGTCTATTAAATCTGGAATTTATTTTGATTCCAATCATTCTGTCCTTGTCCAAAAATTAATATATGACTAAATTCCCCAATATTTGTACAGTAGACCCTCGCCTTACGACCGTCCGGTTTTACGACCTCGTTTTCTGGGGCCAATCACGACCATGACTCACAATTACGACTAGCCTAGCCACGCATTCCCCCAGCCTACAATAGTTAGGCCCTAACTTCAATGAAAGTATAATGACTAATTTTGTAACAAAATACTAAACATTCATGTTTTCAATCACAATACTACCGAATATTATTAAGTATTTTGTTTATTTTTAATATTTATTAATAATATCTTGTGACTAATATTTAAAATACTAATTTTTTTTAAATATTTCTTTCATAAAAAAATTTAAACTACAATTTTATTTAATTAAATTTGGCACAATTGCGTATTTGAGTACAAAAGCTACTTTTCGTGTGATTGAGAACGGCAGTATTCAATGGGGTCATCGTCGATTGCAACTACATCATTTTTAATTATAAAATCTTCTATCACCTCTGTATTATCAACCTCCATTGATTGGCTGGCACATACAGATTGAGCGAAATTCAAGACCTACGACGAATTAGCCATTTATAACATTGGGTCAATGGGAAATAAAACCTCTCTTTACGACTGCTCACATTACGACTTCTTTTCAGCAACAAATTAGGTCGTAATTGCGGGTGTTTACTGTAAATGATTTGTGACCATTATTTCGTTTTATATTGGTTTTCATGTCAAAGGGGTACATTGAAGATTAGATCCGAATTTGGAAGTGAAAGTATTTTTGTATGTGTACAAGAGACTGTGAGATGCAAAAAAACATCAAAAGATTTGACAGTAATTTTATTTTATTTGTTAGTTATAAATTGAATTGAATCGTATCAACAATAAAAGATAAACATTTAATTGTAAATAATGCATTTTATTTACCCAACTCATATAGACAAACACAGAAATAAATAATCAAAACACTTACTTATATAAATGGAGTTCTTTAGAATCATTTGCAAGAACAGCGGAGAAATAAATCGTTTTGTCTCCATCAAAGTACAATATATCAGTGAAATCAAAATCCGCCGTGATGATCCACTTCCTAATTGCTAATTTTGAAGGAGTATATGACTAATACCAATAATATATTTGATTATAATTTCACAACAAAATTAATTAAAACTAACCAAACTTAATTCAGCAATATTTCGGTACTCAGTTCCCGAAGTGATTCGATTTTCAATCAAAAATATCTTTCTCTTACTTGGAAACATTATTGGTTCATTGTTTGATTGTTTCAACTATTAATACCATTCCGGTTTAATTATTTTAAATACAATAAAAGAATTTCAACCATATTTATCCATCCATTGGTGGTTTTTTCATGGTATATCTAAATTACACCTTTTATTATTATTATTATTATTATTATTATTATTATTATTATTATTATTATTATTATTATTATTATTATTATTATTATTATTATTATTATTATTATTATTATTATTATTATTATTATTATTATTATTATTATTATTATTATTATTATTATTATTATTATATATTCTTCACTTACCACCCATGATTCTGGATCTTTTGATACCAACCAATTCTGTGCTAAAGAAAACCATGCTTCATTTTGTTCACGATTTGTCCAACCAATTAATAAATGGTCATCGTCGATCCATTTGACAAAGCAAATATAATAATCTCTAAATTTTTTAGATTTTATTGTTTCTATTATTAATTTAATAAACAATATTTTAAATTTTATTAGATAATATTAATTTAAAAATAATAAAACATTTATATTCAATCATTTCATTCATCAATGTCTATGAAATTAGTGGCTGAATTTTTTGTGAACCTTATTAACAATCGGTTTTTTGACCTTTCAAGGGTGTTCTTACCATTTTACAAAATGTCATCATTAGAATTATTATTGGTCAAGATTTCTGAATTTTGAGTGTTCCAAAATCTTTGTTAGGAAATTCGAAACCATATTATTATTTATTAAAAAACTCTTTTTCTATTTGTTAGACTGTTCCATTATTATTCATTTATTTTTTGGCAGTTGCTATAGCATTGCCCTGCACCTAATTTTCTTCATAAAAATGAAAATATATTTACATATCCAACAGTCAGTTTGTTGAAAAAAACGATTATTGACGTCAACAAAATTTAAATTAATTAAGTAATTAGATTGTAATTATGCAATCACACTGGACTGGGACCCCAGTCGATTTAAATTTTAAGATATTTAACTTTTCGTTTGCTACTCTATCAAACCTTTCAACGAAAAATGCTGATTTTTCAATTTTTCAAATTTTTTATTGATTTTGTTGCCAAATTTTATTTGAACTTACTTACAAATGTCCAACAATTGAAATTGTTTTTAATTTCTTAAATTTTTAGTGGCTATTTCGTCCAGATAAATTAAAATATTTGCCGATTTCTAACCAGCCAGTAATATTATCATATTTTGCGCGTTTTTTTGCGTGTAATGCCTTAGTAAAAGAATAAAAATTATAACTTTGATATAAAAATATTTATTATTAAAAATATAAAAATAATTTAAAAAAAATGTTATTATGCCAAAATGTTTTTTGTATTTTATTCTGAATATTTACGATTTTATGAAAATGTTAAAAAGATAAATTAATTAAAAATAATGCACAGATTGTTTTACATAAATGTGAGTTCAAAAATGGTTTTAAGTGAAACGTTTGAAAATAGAGATTTTTATTAATTATTTTGAACAAAGAACAAATTTCAAATATAAATAAAATAAACAGAAATAAAATTAAACTGTTAATATTCTTTTAACCTTCCTGCTGCGCGCAACGTAGAAATCTGGTTGCATTTATTTCATACAAATTGGCAGGCAACGATAATTTTCTTTGTTCAAACGCAATAAAAGCGTTTCCAGCAAATTTTGCAGTAATTATTAATAAAATTTATTAATTAAATTTATTTATTAAATTTGGTTTTTATTTTACTAGTTTGTTCATAAAACCTTTACAACCATTATAAATAGTAATTAAAAATCGTCCGCGGTTGGTGGGTTAAAATCATCAAAATGCTTTATGTTGGGTATATTGTAGTTGGTCGGTGATTATTAAACTGCAAATTACTAATTTGACTCCGAGCGTGTTATTTAATAACCACAATAATAAATCTCAACTATGTAAAATCTTTATTATGTATCACAGTTGGTTACAATCAATTCAACGATACAAATACAACACACCTCAAATACTTCATATGCTTATTACAACAATTCTGGAGGAATAGAACATTAATGACAATACTCTAAGAACACAACCACTTGACTACTTCCGGTAACGTGCGATCCGCAAAATGGACCTGGTTACCTTTAACTAATTCAATACGCAAGTTTCTTCCAACTGTTTTCTGATTCTCAACAATTTATTTTAAATCTCCTCGAAAATTGAAATTTCTCAAAATATTTCTCTCTAGCAAATTTTCTCTCTTTTCGTCCCAAATTCTTTTTAGTCTCTGCTAATTTGTGTTCAGTTTTTATAGCTTTCCATCTGATGGAACTTATTAATAGTTCATTCCTTTTTCCACTTGTTCCAATGGGCACTCCGTTTTCTTTGACAGTTGTCAAGATATATATTTTTTGACTATCCCACCTCTCGGATTTCCCATACCATTTTTTTCTGTCTATCTCGAGTAAGCAATTGAGATAACAAAATAATCTAAATTTTGTTTTGCTTCTTTAGCGCAAATACTTGTTAATTAAGATTAATTGTCTTAATTTAATTGTCTGTTTTTATTGATTTTCTTCTGTACCCTTCTAATTTTTTAATATCTATCTTTCCCTCCGATTTCACCGAGTTCCAGAAGAATACCACATTCATTTATCATCATTCTCCCCCAATCATTTTACGCCTTTATTAATTATTTTTATTTTATAATCAAGGGATCCTCAACATTTAAAATGACACTAAGTACCAGTAAATGTGGTTAAATATTAAAAATTTCATTAAAAACCCTTTAAAAATTACAACTGTTATAGTCCACTAAATGAACTGTAATAATTCTTAAACACTCTTTATTTTATAATATGAAATAAGATCAGTTTGGATAAAGATTTTTAAAAACGACGAAACGATGAATACGACAATCTCGAGCAACTGCAGCCCACGAGCAGATGACGAGAACAAGGAATAAATGTAAAAAATAAATTTTATGGTAATAGTTTTTGTTGAAGTAAGGTACTGTTTTAACCTCAACAGATGCGTTCAACTATTGAAGTTATCTAATAAAATTTGGCTGACGGCAATCAACCGATATGACGTTAAGACTTCTAAGAAACTCAAGTTATATGATAATATTTATGATATAGAATATATACTCTCAAACAATTTTTGGTTTCCTTCCATTCTAATTCAAAATTTTATGCTGTCCTCCCTAAATATTTTTATGAATTATAATTTTGATTTAAATTTAAACATTTACAAATTGACTTTGTTTCACAGTCTTTTTTCGTAATCTTAAGAAAACAAACAAATTAAAAAATTTTGATCAATAGCTTCTGATCAATTAAAAATTATTTTAGTAATCTAATTAAACAAAAATTACTAACTTTGGTATCTCTCGAGGAACGGAAATCGCATAATACCTTTTGCTGTTTAAATTATAAACGTATGGTTTGACAATTGGATTTTGTGCCTTTGGAACAGAACCAGCCTAAATTACTTAAAATACTAAATTTAATTTAAAATAAAACAAACTTTAGGATAACGGACATTAATGAAGTGTCCATTTAATTCATCTTGTTCTCCATAAACTTTGATTTCATAATTTTGGACATTCTCATCGTTAAATGATAAAAATGCGATATTCTCTCCTAATGGTGACCACCATAAAGCAGTACTAACTCGGAGAATTTCCTCTATTTCATAAATGAATAAATTAATTTTATATAATGTTGCAAATTAACTACCTTCGTATAGCCAATCGGCAACCCCATAGCTAATTTGAGGACTTTGAGTTAGATTTGACGTAACACATATCAGTGTTGAATTATCAAGCGGATTTTCATTGTAATATAAATTATTATTATACACAAAGGCCTAAAATAATTAATGACACATTTAATAAAAATAAACGACATTAATAATAATAATAATAATAATAATAATAATAATAATAATAATAATAATAATAATAATAATAATAATAATAATAATAATAATAATAATAATAATAATAATAATAATAATAATAATAATAATAATAATAATAATAATAATAATAATAATAATAATAATAATAATAATAATAATAATAATAATAATAATAATAATAATAATAATTACCAAAGTGTGACCAATTGGTGACCATTCTGCATTTTGCAGTGGTGACTGCGGGACTGGTCCTATTTCAACGTTAACTTCTTTTTTCCTTAAAATTAAAAAACTTTCAAATTATAAACCTACTGTTTATACTAATATTTCTTATTGAATGAATTATAAAATATTCTTAAACAATTAATTTCATAATTTCGTCAGTTGATTTTTTAATCATTTACATAATAAAATTATTTTTCACATTATTTCAATATTGTCGGAAACTACAAAAACAATTACATCAAAATTTCTTAATTTATTACAAAAACTAATTGTAGGCTAATTATCCCATTAATTATTCCATTAATTATGTTCATTAATCATACCAGCCCGTCTTTAATAGCACATTTACAGAAATTGGGCTAATTATAGTTTTTTAGTTATTCAAATTTACGCAAACGTATAAATTATCAAGAAAAAATTATTAATGGAAAAAAAGAATATATTTTACATATCTAATAAGATAGATAATCTGTGACCAAAAAATATTTTAAATTATTAAATTTTGGAAATTATATGATTTTAAATATTTTGGAAAATAAAATATATTTGTAAAAATAATTTTTAAAATAATTTTAATTACTTAAATTAAAATAATTTAGAAAAGTAATTTTTAATATTTTATCAAATTAATATTAAAATTGATCAGAATTCCATCAGATTTGAATGGTAACAAGATGTCAAGTTTGTAAAGAACTAATAGAAGACTTAATTAAAACAAACAAAACTTACACACTAAAAAGAAATGAAGGATAAGAGTTAAGTAATACGTTTCCAGTGAGTATTTTATAAGAACCGAAATCATTAAAAGGTTTGTAGCATTACAAATTAGGGTACACAAATTTATTTTGTTAGAATTTGATAATATGGAATCAAAAAAGTAAGAAACCAATAAAAACATTAAAAAATTATTGTAGGAAAATTTAAAAAGAATTAATAAAATTAAAACCGGTAAGAGGATTTTGGTTCCAGAGAAAATGAAATTTTGATCTTTTGTCATAAGGAAAAAAAGAAAAGTAAAACAATCAATAAAATAAAAGACTTCAACAGATAAAAATAAGACCAAAGCCGGGAATCGTTGCATAATGCAATTTGTTATTGAGTTTGCAATTAGTTAGAAGGATGTTTGAATGCATTCTATAAAGATATAATAAATCAAATCAGCTGTGGTTCCGAAATCCACATAGCGGTTATACACTTTTAGCGTCTGTTAATTATAATTAAGCTTCGGTTTTACTCAATTAGTACCCAATTTTCACCTCCAAAGGATTTTCCGCCTTTGGGTTAATATAAAAAGCCCCAAATTTATACCCGAAAACTAAAGTTTTCGTGCGTAGTTATTCGAGTTTCAGCACTCTTAAATTTATAATTAACAAGGGAAATAAATTTTATCGTCTGATATAATAAATTATCCGTACATTATTTTGAACTCAGGCATAAAAGTAGAGGAACATAGAAATACATAATAACTTTTCACTTTCCCAGTTTAACATAGTGTTCATTAAAGTGCGCTCACAAACTTTTGATAATAATTTAAAAAACATTTTCAAAGTCCATTTCTGACCAATGAAAATGCCCATGAAAATATTATTTCTGAAATAAAATTCTTAAAATTTCTTGATTTCAAATCACTAAAAGTATTTTTTTATATTATTTTTAGTTCTCTGGATTTTTGGGAAGGGGTCATCCTCTGAATCAAAATATTTTGGACATTGTATGACTTGTAAACTTGTCCAGTCTTGCCTCGTGATCATATGAACACCATCAACCACTCAAATTGCAGTGCGATTCATGTTATGTCATATAAATGTTTAATAGAGATCATATGTCATTCTAAGAGCTAAAACCATTTGGACCAGTGTACTCAAAGGTTTTTTGACAAAAAGATAGAAAAGGTTTGGATATTTTTTGGCCATTACATAATAAGTTTAACATGTTGTATATCAAAGATCATGAGTTATTAAAAAGTATGACCCATCATCTTGTAGCTTCATTCACATGCAGAATATTATTCGGAAATTAAACCAAGAAGTATCGGGTCAAATTTTTATTAAAAGTTTACAACAAATTCAACCCAACATTTACCTTAAATCGTGCAGAAAATATATCTATATATATATATATATATATATATATATATATACATATATAGTCTTCAAGCTCCTTTTAATAAATACAATGGAAAAAAAAGTTCTTATAATAATAATATTATTTATATATTTCTTTCATATTTAATTAATAAATAGAATCGACATATCGAGATACAACAAAAATAAATGTTTTTTTAACTTGTTCTGAATCGTCATGGTTCTATTTTGTCATAATTCCGATTTGAAATATTTTGTTAAATAATATTCTGTTTTATTGAGTTATTTTTGTTCATGGAATTGTTTGAAAAAAAATAGTAACAAATGTTTGATCGGATTTTGGTCCACATTTGCTAAAGAGTGCAAAAGAGTTTAATTAAAAACATGTAAGTCACATTTTGAAACTAAATATCAAAATATCAGAAATAATATCAAACATAAATTCGGCAAACCTAATAAAACACATTAGTACACAACAATACTATTTCAAAGAAGTCCGATGTTGGGATATTCAAAGGAAATATAAAATTTTAACATATTTGCAAAATGTTATAAAGTTATCAAACCAATTATAAACGAAATTCCACCATTTAAATAACTTCTTGCAAATCATATTATTTAAAAATAGTTTTTAATTCTTTTAAAACAATAATATAAAACGTATTTTAAAACTTTATAAAAATTAAAAACTAACTTTACATCAAAGACTGTATATTGAGCAGTGGAACTATGTCGATAATTCTACAGAGTTTCGAATTAAATAATAATAAAAATAATAATAATAAACATAAAAATAATAATAATAATAATAATAATAATAATAATAATAATAATAATAATAATAATAATAATAAAAATAATAATAATAATAATAATAATAATAATAATAATAATAATAATAATAATAATAATAATAATAATAATAATAATAATAATAATAATAATAATAATAATAATAATAATAATAATAATAATAATAATAATAATAATAATAAAATAATAATAATAATTTTGAAGTTTTTCTAAGGTTATCGGGTTCTTTAAAATTGTTGATAATAACATTTTCGTTATTTTTATAAATTACGTCATATTTGTTTTAGAGATGAACATAATTAAAATATATCAAAGCAGTATTTAAACATTTTTATTTTTTTAAATTTTTTTTATAATTTTATAATTTTTATAATTATAATTTTTATTTATTTTTAATTAATTTTTATTTTTAAATTTTAAAAACGTTTTAAAATTAAAATAATTAAATAAATAAACCACTTATTATTAACTGAAATTATTATAAAATAAATAATATGAAATTAAATGTGGATGAAGTAACTAAAAGAAAATGAGTGTTTATAAAAGCTTAACGAGAAAGAGATCAACTAAAGATATGAGATCAACAGTGAAATAATGGCGTTAGAATTAATTCCGACTCGTGACTAAGTTTAAATAAGACAAACTTATAAAGAAGTATTATAAATAAGGTAAAATATAATTTAAACACTGACAAATTTAGAATTTTGTTCCATAATTAAAAATAATTTAGTGATCATTATAAAAAAATAATGAAAATTCTTACTGCGCTATGTTTGTAATAAATGAACATTAATGTCCCATCCCGACTTAAGCTGCATGAAGCTGGTGAGGCATCTTTCTAAAAATGAATTATTATTATTATTATTATTATTATTATTATTATTATTATTATTATTATTATTATTATTATTATTATTATTATTATTATTATTATTATTATTATTATTATTATTATTATTATTATTATTATTATTATTATTATTATTATTATTATTATTATTATTATTATTATTTTCATCATCATCATCATCAAATTACTTCATCTAAATATGGTTTCCATATTAAATCAGTTTCATTTTTTGTTTTCAAGTTAAGAAGCTTCCTTTCATTTAATTCATTAACATAGCTCAAGAGATCTGAAAGCAATTTATTACTGATCTAAATGCCATACTGGCCGCCATTTTACCTTTTCCAATCCATTCATACGTCATGGATTTATGAAGATTGCGACTCAGAAAAATGTCTCTGAATGTAAATTTGGAACCGTAATTTGTTTTATTTGCATCTAAAAAATATTTTCTATCATATATAGTTATATAAAAAATGAATTTCAAATGATTTCTAATTTATAAAACTTTCAATATCCTTGAATTATTTACAAAGGATATTGAAAAACAGACAATGATTCTTGGGATAATTTATCCGTAAACTCCTAATTATATTGTCATTCTAATGTTTGAGATATATTATTTTCTAAGAAATTTTTCATAAATGACAATTATATTTTTGATATAAACCAATCTTAAAATTTGAATAAAAAGATTATAATAATAATAATAAAGATTTGAATAAAATATACTTGGAGGATAATTTTATAGAAAATTTTCACAAATATTTGTGAAATTAAAAAATTATTAATTATAAAATTAATTTTAAGTAACAACATAATGTCAATTGAGAATTGAAAAAATTGAACTGNAAAGTTTTGG